>JBCAUI010057666.1:0-20443 GCA_038406195.1 Haplosyllis anthogorgicola | reverse complement strand
TAAATTTATCTGGAGAAATCAGAAGGTGTCACTATCTCACAGGGATTTTGTCTATTTAAAGACTCGTATCCAAACGTGTTAGATATTCGGAAATTGGAAGTTCGAAGATACGCTCCTAACTGATAACAGTTATTTACAATGTACAACAGATCTATTTAAAAGTAGGAATTTTATGTTTATAGTCGGATCAAAGTTATGCGATAATACATGTTTACTTCAGAAAGTAGAATGCAGGAATGACCTATGCCATGGATCGGTTGTTAACACTCCAGCGGCCAAGAAACCTCGCACTCAAAAGCGGAACAAACAAGAAGTACTGGAACAAGCAAGAGACTTCATGCAACAGTATTATTCATCTCTACAAAAGTAAGTCGCAAGTTCATTCGGCAATCATCAATTGTGTAAAAAGCTCGGAATCAATTCCCATATGACGCGAAAGTCATGAGAGACATTTGGCATGTTTTTTTATGATGACTTAGAATCCCATCATAAGGATAATTCTTGCTTAGGTTTAGTGAGTTCCCTTCCGAGGTTGACTTCACTAAACCTTATTTTAGACAACAGACAAGTAGATCTTTTTCTTTTGGTATTCTGCGTCTCGTGGGAGTTGTAAATGTTTCAGACTATTCAAAGTTTGTAATATTATAATTCAAGAAAGCAAAGCATAAATTATTTCTAATTTCCGCCTACAGACGTGTAATGACGCATAAGTGTAATTGCCACTTTTATTACTGTATCATTTGGCACGGAAACCTTTTTAAACTTAGATCTCATTTTAGGGAGGGCACAATCGAACATGAGAAGAGAGTTATCGATATCACAGATCAGATCAACCAAACAGGCCTTTATGACATGACTTACGATGAACTGGTTTTTGGCGCAAAGACTGCCTGGAGAAACGCACCCAGATGCATAGGAAGAATACAGTGGAAAAACTTAATGGTATGGATAAAACCTTTTCTATAATACTGTTTGCATAGATCTACAAGATATTTGGCAAATGTGTACGTTTTAACGAAACTGGAATGTATCCAAATGGACCATTGAAATTTAGAGTTTCTCAGTATTTCAACGAGTCCAAAATTTCTTTTCAAGCTATTTCTTTTTAAATTATAAGAGCATCTACACAAAGGTGACGCACCTTAAAGATGAAGCGCCTTTCATCATGACACCTTGTACCATAGAATTCCGGTGGTTTCACATTTCCGAGCCAACTTTAATCCCTGGCAATACACTCTTAATTAATGCTTATTAACCTTGGTCATTTTGAATTTCATGCTGTAGGTATTTGATAGGAGAAATGTGAAAACTGCCGAAGAGATGTTTCAGGCCATTTGCGAACACCTAGAGTACGGAACAAATCAAGGTAACACTTTCAATCAATATGGTTTTAAACTTGTTCTGAGGACAGCATTGAGTCTTCCCACTTCTAACATCATCAATAACTAGATGATGTATTCAAAGGGGAAGTGTTGCCATTCAGTAATTTTTTTTAAATCTAATTCAAGAACTTTAAAAGTTGACTTTGAAATTTTCACTCGGGTACAGTTGGTGCACTTGTTCAGTATTCATGTATACTTAAAAATTCAATGTCAATCCATTTATAGGAAACATTCGATCAGCTATCACAGTATTTCCTCCGCGTGATGATGTTACTAAAGATTTCCGAGTCTGGAATAAGCTGTTAATATCTTTTGCCGGTTACAAGCAACCAGACGGCAGTGTCATAGGAGATCCTGTCAATGTCAATTTCACGGAGGTGAGAATTGTGTAGACGCATGTGTATTGTATTTGACGGAATTTAAGCTGAAGCTTTATGGAAAGTAGCACTGGAATAAGCCCACGAGGGGATTTACGCAGTGAAATGAGTTCTATATTTAGCCATTTCTTTATTCCTTGCCCGTTTATCATGTTTCTGTCCTCTGTACCTTGATAGTGAATCTAAAATTAGAACGGTTCAACCCAATTTATAATTCTAACATATTATTTTACTTGTATTTTTTCTTAACCTTTATCCACGTTTAATTCTAATTTCAAAACGGACCATGTATGCTAAGTTATCAATAGGTATTCTACTGATAAAATTTACCTCAGTGGCTTTGAAATTTGGACAAAATCCTGAGGTAAATATCAAAGGGAATTTGGTTCCACAATATTGTGTTTACGTATTTACAAATAGGTAAAATCTGTATGTGCTATCCTAGTTCCTGTTTGTTCTTTTAACGTATAAAATTTAAGTTGAAGCTATAAATTTAGAAAATCAAATCAACACCGTATTGTAAAGATAGATGCATACATAAACATCAAAATTAATATTACAAAGTTCCAATCATCTTTACATCAAATTATGATTTTCTAAAGTTTCTCATCAATGACCAGTTGATTATTTAATATATATATATATAAATTTAATATATTAATACATGTGGAAGACTTGCTATCATTACGTCGTTACTTGCCTTGGCTATTTTTTTGGTGTATCACTTCATGAGGCATCATATTTAATTGCTATGTTTGATTATCTTTGATAGTTGTGTATAGCGATGGGGTGGAAACCAAAGTATGGAAGGTTTGACGTTCTCCCTCTGGTCTTACAAGCCAACGGCGAAGATCCTCAGTTCTTTGAGATCCCGAAACATTTAGCCTTAACAGTACCAATAAAACACCCAGAGTAAGTACATCTCGATAAAATAATAACTTGTTCATTAAAGAAGAAGTGAGTGATGCAACAAGAACATCAATTATCTGTTTATTTACAAAATACCAAGACTTACGTGAAGTGGTGTCGAAATGTTGTATATCTTGCAAAGACCAACTTTTGTAAAAGGTCACCCGTGAAAATATTTTACGTGAACAAAATCCTTGAAATAAATTTCAGAATACAACATAAAAAACACACCGAGAAAGTGAATAATACCTGATTTGAATTCTATTAAGAATTTGTGACCAGTTATTTGCTTTCAAACGAATAAATGTTTATGCAAACTGCAGCGGTGAATGGTTTCCGTGTCAAATCATCTGGAACATGTGCGTACTTCGCCTGTCTATTGTTCCAATCATGCGTTAGCCTACATTTTAGACACAATGGAAGTGCTCGGTTTTAAAGTCAACAGTACACGGAATTCGTATCAGAAGTTAAACAATAGCGCATCAAAAGCAAAGTGTGAAATTCTTTCGTTCTCGCCTTTGTTCTCCTCGTTTCCAAAATGATACAATTTCTGTGTACTGGGAATTTTTTCTTTTGAAACAATAGGATTTATTAGAGCGTAAAATAGTACCGATATGTATCCAGTGTTTAAACCCCCCGCCCCTTGAGAAACATAAACGAGCACCAGGAATAGCAAGTTACGCTTTGAAACAACTCAAAACATAAAAGAGGTGCATAGGAAAAGATGAAATAATATTTTAAAAATATTACAGATATGATTGGTTCATTGACCTGGGGCTAGAATGGTATGCAGTGCCCGGTGTGTCTAATATGCTCTTTGATTGTGGAGGTATTGAGTATATTGGTGCACCCTTCAATGGTTGGTACATGGGAACCGAGGTGGGATCTCGGGATCTGTGTGAAGAGAGTCGATACAATGTTATGCAGGTAAGGTTTAATCCGCTTTACATGATTTTAACTGTAGGAAAACATTAAATTTGTCACGTTTATATCCAGTAACGTCTGGCTGGTTTGTTTATTTATAAATAATATTTGAGTTATTCACTTGTTAACACCGAATACGTCAAATATTGTTTGTAAATAACTTTTTAGAAATGACAGTTTAAAATATGTAAAAACGAAACAAGTAACGTGGAATGTGTTTAGAAAAATATATACATCAAAACTTATTATTCTAATTTCAGTTCATGCTTAAAGTTTAAAGTTTGGATATCTCAATATAACATCTTACGCAATTTTTACCTGTCATCGTCAAAAACAGAATAACTTACAAACTGTTTACAAACAAACAAATCAGCCAATGTATCAAGTTTTTAATATGACTTATCCATTGCCATAGATGTCGAAAGCCAGATACCAAAACACAAACTATCCATGACTTTTTACAGGAAGTGGCAGAACAGATGGGTTTGGACACAGAAAATAACGTTTCGCTCTGGAAGGACGAGGTTATGGTTGAAATCAACAAAGCTGTACTGTATAGTTACCAGGTTTGTTATTTTTAAGAATCTGGTACAGTGTGTATGATGTAGACTCTAATCTATTACGTATATTTGCATGTGTTTACATGTATGTGTGCCCGATTTATCAAGAGCAGTTAGAGGCGGAGAACATTTCAGGTCAAGGCAATTGTTCTTGTGTTAATACAGGTAAAACAAATCCAATAAAGACCGTACACAAATTGAAAAACAAAAGGTATCCGAAATACAGCAGACTTTTTCCTAATTTTAGGCTGCAGGAGTGACGATGGTAGATCACCACACAGCATCCGATTCTTTTGTAAAACACATGAGAAAAGAGACGAGACTCAGAGGAGGCTGTCCTGCAGATTGGGTATGTCACAGTATTTCAATGCGATTCAGAATTTCGAATGATGACATTGTCACCGCCCTTAAACTTTAATCTAAAGACTTGTTCCAAGGATCACGACAGTTTGTATGTATTTTTCACACATTGATTCTGAGTTAATTTGAATAAAGAGAACATAATTACTAATCATACTTTTGATTTCAGGTATGGATCGTGCCTCCACTGGGTAGCAGTGCCACTGAGGTTTTTCACCAAGAGATGTTACGATATCACTTGAAACCTTCTTATGAATATCAGGTATCTATCTGGAAGTTACTCGTCACATTTGATCGAAATATTAACATTCCATTTGAAATTCTGATGTGCAAGAAGTAGTCACAAAAAGAGACATACAATGCAATACAAATAACTTATGTCGGCTTAGTAAAATTTACCACAAAGTACACACAACCAAATCTTAAAGGAAATTTGAAATAATTGAATTTAAATGTCTGTTTAATTTCTTTTCCATCAGGAGGACGCTTGGATTAGACACTCCTGGCAAAGTGAAAGAATGACAAAGAAGGGATGGGGAAGAAAATCCAGCATATCCCTAAAGACATTTTCAAAGTATGGTTTTATGTAACACTTTTTCCATAGTTCACCATAATGTATCGTCTTCCTGGTGTAATGTTGGTGTTCTGAATTGCCTTTCTCTGGTAAATCACAAAGGTCCATGTTTCTTGAATTTTGTTTTCAACTACAAAGTTAATTTGTTTTCACGAAATTTTGTTCTGTAGAGTGATATTAGTTATGACTTCAATGATGACGCAACGAATGAGGAAAAGAAAGAGGGCTCTCATATTGTATGCTACGGAGACTGGTCGATCAGAAACGTTCGCCCAAAGACTCCGAGAAGTGAAGAGTTCCTGCTTCAATTGCACCGTAAGATCCCATCAATTATTGAATATTTAACATAACGACATCTTTCCTGCCTGAAACTTTAACAATCTGCGACCACAATAATATTAGCTGATGTATCAATTTAAAAAAAGTAAAGGATTAAATGAAAAGATAATGAATTTGAGTGATTTATATTCTATGTTTTGATAGGTGATGTGCATGGACGAGTACAATGCACAAAAATTAGCTAGTGAAGAATGTGTGTATCTAGTGGCGAGTACATTTGGTAATGGTGACGCACCAAGGAATGGGGAGGTAAATACTCTAATAATTTCAATAATGCTTGTTTTATTTCTATTCCAAAGAGATTCTATTTAAAGATAGCAAGGTGTCATGCACAAAATGTCAGACACCAGCAAAATCATAGACAATTGATCAATTAATGTTGATGTTGCACAACCATCAATTTACCCACTTCATATGGTTTCTTGTTCAACTTGTTCATGCCAGTAAATCATTCTTGTCGGATAACATACATTTTCTTAATCTCTATTTCAGAAATTTTTTGAGCAACTACAGGAATGGGTGAAGAGCTTCAAAAGTAGAAGGTAAAACGGCCTTATTTTATGAGACCACTGGTAAATCGTCGTGGCACTAGAAGATGCCGCCCTCTATGCATGTTCCATAGGCCATCAATGGCGGATTCTCGATTTGCGACAGATACTACGACCGCGCTCCTTCAAAAACAAATATACTGGGTGTTCTCTATTGTCTTATTGATATTTACTTCTTTTAATGTAATTGTTATTCGTGCAGGTCAAGCGGGGATGTGATGCCTCTCAGGAAAGTGTGTTACTCTGTCTTCGCGCTTGGATCTTCTGGTTACCCGAAATTTTGCGCCTTCGGTAAAAAGCTGGATGAGCTTATGTTTCAACTTGGTGCTAGGCAGATGTACCCTGTCGGTACAGGGGACGAACTCGTTGGACAAGAACAAAGCTTTATCTCATGGATCCAGGGGGCTTTCAAAGTAAGTGGAGTTTATGAAGTAAGACAACATCAAAGTGACGCTGTACAAATGTTTATGGTACCTGACAAAGCAGGAAATTTGTAGTAGCTCTATCAGTGGTCATGTACTTAACCCATACTTTAAAGCTTTTAAGAAGAATTTCCAGAATTGACAATCAGCTAAACTTTACGACACTGAAAAATCGCATTCTTTATTCAATCGACAAATCTCTGCTGTTGACTGAATTAAATTTTAGATAAGCACACAGCGCAGTAAAATCCTTAGAAAACTGCTCAATTCATTCTGAGAAACCGTTAATTAAAGACTTGTCCTTTTCTACAGGCTGCGTTAAAAACATATAGAATACCCGAGGCTGATTTGTATCACGTGATAGAGAAGTTAGCAAGAGACAGCGATGACTGGGCCGAAGGAAAGTTCAGACTTGTTCAAAAGGCTATCCAGGATATTGATCAGTACAAGAGTGAGTATTGAAAGTGTAGTGCGTGTGTGTAAGCGAGCGTGTGTCTGTTTCACAATTACATAATTGAAAATATATGAATAAATATCTTGTATCATTAGAAGTTTATTGTTCTGGATAGAAGCGCTGGTTATATCTCAAATGTGAACGGGGGAATATAGTTTCTCAGTTTATAAGTTGGGATGTACATAAAATATCAATGATAGCTTATTATTGTCTGATGGTCCGATGCAGTAAAAAGCAGTGAAAACTTTACATATTTTAGGCTTGACGAAAATTCACAAAACGCACATTCTAAGAACAAACGTGATATCTAGACAAAACCTGCAGGCCGAAAATTCAGAGTAAGTTGTTGCAATATAAGTTCATTTGCGTGTTACACAAATATATTTATGATATAACAAAGCAATTTTAAGAAACTGTCATAAAGAACTAAAGACTAAATAGAGACAAGTCAATATAATTCTAATTTATAACATACTGCTTTTTATCCTCAAATCGATGAAACCAAAATTTGTCTTTTTATTTCTTAACAGAAGGCAGACTGTCCTCATCAAACTGCAAATGGACAAGTTTTCGGATGTACATGAGTATGAGCCGGGGGACCATGTTGGAGTATACCCACAGAATGAATCCCGCCTGGTGGAAGGAATACTCAAATACATTAAGAATCCTGAGAATGCTGATGTTACGTACCAGGTTGAGAGGGCCGCCAAAGGTATTTTTAATGAATGGTCGCGTTTGTAATTTGAAGATAAGTGGTAAAATTTTTAATGAAAATATTTAGAAACGGATATTTTTGGACGAAGTTGATCGAGAATTTCAGAAACAACTTCAATGCAATAGGCATGTCCCAACAAAAATTGTTCGGATATTTTATCCGGTGTTTACACAACAATATTTATATGAGCCCAATTTTAGGGATGACAGGATAGCATTTGTGATAACGGTTAATATTGTTGACAATAAAATTGAAGAGAGACACAGTAGAAACCTTGTCCACTTGATGCTTCTACTGTCTACCTAAAAGTGTAGCATTTTATCACAAATGTTAATCTGTCATCTCTAAAAGTTGAAATATTGTTATGTAAACACCACATAAAATATCCGAATAATCTTTTAGTTGGGACATTATTTTGTTTTTATCCCGTGCAAGGTCTCCTTACTTTCTTTTAAATCATCATTTTAAGACACAGCCACAGGCTGGAGAGTGAGAAAGACTCTGCCTCCAACAAGCTTGCGATGTGCTCTGACCAACTATTTAGACGTGACTACTACCTTGGGCGCTGCTACCCTGAAAGTCTTAGCAAGATATGCTTCCAATAACAATGAAATGGACACACTTCACAGACTTGCCTTGGTAAGAAAATGCACAGTAAAATAAATGGCTACCGGTATATTTGTTCAGAAATATCTTACACGCCTGGCCAGCAAGATTAAACTTTAGTTTAAACAAGATTAATCTAACATGCATGAACATAGGCCACAACCGCCGAACTCAAAAGTTAAAACGAAGCTATTAATTCGAAGGTACTGACACTTATTTGGTTTTCAATATGGGTCCTGTTATTATTCTCCTCAGGATAACAACTTGTATGAGGAATGGAAGTCAAAGAATGTACCTACCGTGCTGGAGATTTTCGAAGAGTTTCCGTCCGTGCGAGTGCCCAGTGAATTCCTATTCACTCAACTGCCTCTTTTACAACCGAGATTATACAGGTAAGAATTATAACGGCAAATTACATTATCCTTAAACAGAAATAGTTATCCTCTCGATAGGTGAAGTGTCATAAATTTTCCTCTTATAATATCCAATAATAAAATTCTGCTTTCAGTTACACTTGCTTTACTATCAGTATTTTACAAAATAGGAAGTTTTGAAACCTCGCAATATGTACCTTTTATTGACGTCGTGTAATTTCCAACAACTAGGAAGCTATACTTTTTGCGAGTGCCATAAAATGCACACGTGGTGTTTACTGGTTCTGAAATTGAGAATGTTAAACAATGTACACAGTTTCAACCTTTTGTACCATTTTAGTATCAGCTCCTCCCTCAAGATGCATCCAGAAGAAATACATTTGACAGTGGCTATTGTCAGATACAGAACAAAAAGTAAGATAGACTCTTATTTCTTTTGACCATAGTTGCTCGGGTCCGAAAATCCAACCAAGTGTCTATTCATACATGAGTGCATTATGTTTCGGTGCGAAGAACCGCAAGTCATTTTATTTTATGAATAATTTTTAAAGTTAATATTTTGCGTTTTAGACGGTAGTGGCCCGGAACACTTTGGTGTTGCATCCAATTGGTTAAACAGACAAGAACCAGGCAACACTGTTTTTGCTTTTATCAGAAAGTGAGTGTAGACTACGTGTTCCATCGATACCATTTCAAAATAGCAAAATAAAAATCTTTCCGCAAAAGGAAATTACATTACAACTTTTCCTCTCTATTCTGGTCTGGTCTCTGACATCTCGATTAATTTACGTTTATGTTTGTTTCATCAGGTCAACATTTAGATTACCAGAAGATCCGAGTAAACCAGTCATAATGGTTGGACCTGGTACAGGTATCGCCCCTTACAGGAGCTTCTGGCAGGAGAGGCAGGCCAGGGTGGCGGATGAAAAAAGTAAGTGCCAGGTAGTTTACAAGAAACGCGTTGAACCAAGCTGGGTCAATAACCTGCACATTTGCGCCCCTCATAACCTGGCCATGGCCGAGTCATGCGCCGAGCAAATCGGCGTCGACTCGGAAAATTCTCCTCATTTCTATTGTTGGATTATTTATTGAAAGAAATAAATAACCTCTTGTGCTCTTTTAAATTTCATCCTCCTTAAATGTGAAGACGGACAGAGCTGTAAAGCAGTAGAGAGGAGGCTATAATTTTAATCATCACGCATTTCTAATGTTGCAGACATTAAATTTGAGGAGATGAATCTGTACTTTGGATGTCGAAACAGGAATGTGGACTTCATTTACAAAGATGAACTAAGTCAGTTAGAATCAGTGCTTCCATTCCGTGTTTTTGTTGCCACCTCAAGAGAGCCTCACATCAAAAAGGTTAGTTATCTGTGTATGAATTTTGTCGTAATCTTGAATCTTGAGCACCTGACTGAAAAGCTAATGCATCGGGCAGGGGATCTGGTTACTTAAAATTCCCCTATTGCTGAAATTACAATTGCACTTTTTTCACTGTTAATGTTCAGACCAAATGTGTTCGACAAATTTGCACTGTTACCACAATTTTTCAATATGATTTTTTCAAATCTTTATAAAAATGAACTGCATATTTTAGATGTTTGTCTTTAATGCAACAAGGCAGTTTGTGAGTATTTATGCAGCAGTAAGAAAGAGAATGTAAGCGCACATTCAAATTAGCATTTAGTTAATTTGAATAACATGGAGGCTTCGATGTGGGTATTCAATGGGGTTTTATTTTTCTTCAGGAGAAATGTCTTACTCCACGTCATCAAATAACGATTTACTTGAATGACAATTTGGCATTTATGCCTTGAACAATTTGTGTTACATCTACAGACACGAGATTTTACGAACATACCAATGCTTTCTCAATTTATCTATCAGACATACGTACAGCATCTTATCAAGGACAACGCGTCTAAGATCTACAGACAGATCTATAAACATGGTGGGTCCTTCTACATATGTGGTGATATCACAATGGCACAGGATGTACAAAATGCGCTAGAAACAATACTCAGAGAAGAGGGTCACATGGAAGACAGAGATGTCAAGAATTACATAGATTCAATGAAGGTATAAATTTATATTAGAACAGATTGTTATTACATGCATAACTAACCTAAATTCTGAGTGATTGAAAATTTTGCCACGACTCCAGTCATGTTTATCGAGTTATATTGACATTTAACGTCGTGAATTTTTGGTTTGTTGTAGATGTCATAATCTTTACAGTTTATCAGTTCATGAATTTAAAGATTTCAGTACCGAGAGCTATTATTGCGATCAAATGATGTTCAATCAAGGTTTTCTTTCAAACGATTATATACATATTCATAATGCAAATAATAACTTAATATTTTATTTACTAGAATGAAAATAGACTGCAGAAAGACCTGTTTGGCGTGCGCAGTGGTCGCACTTAAGTGAGATGATGTGGCCGTTCAGCATACAAGTGCTGTAAATGCCGCTTAACTACTTCTAGTCGGAAAAATGAAGCACACGTTAACTTAAGTTCCGCAAATGACGATCAGAGATTTATTGATCATACACATTTATATTATTACCAACAACGAATTGTCTACAGATCTATTTATTTCATTGACCAAAATCGTGTAACTGTGATATGTTACGTAAGTGTGCTTTCTGAACTATCGGTGCAATATTTAAACTATGTGCTATATTATTTGTTCATAGCGCCACAAATGATGATGCTATAATTATAACCATATGCTTTCGTTTTTGAAGAGTTTTGAAAAGTAAAATCAAAGTTATTGAATAGCCCTAGGAGTATCTGATATTTTTTAGCCTTTTGCAGCAGTAGGACTTAACTGCTTCCTATATCATTCAAACAAAACATTTCGTACATTAAACTAAGATAGAAAAAGATAGATCAGTTCACAAAAATCGTATCAGAAGTTTAACAATGGCGCATCAAAAACACAGCGTGAAATTCTTTGGTTCTCTCCTTTGTTCTCTTCGTTTCCAAAATGATACGATTTTTGTGTAATGGTGGAATGAATTATAATTGAAGAAAACTTCCAATGTAAAGCTCCATTCTCGGGTTGTCCTAAATTGGTTTGCATTTTATCAAGCATATTTTTCATTGAACACTGTAAGCTAATTAAATAGCAATGGATTACAAAAGGGAATTCTATTGGAAATAGACTGTCCAGAACCTAAAAGGGAAATAAAAATCCAATCTCAGCTGTTTAAGTTATATATAATCATACTGTATTCATGTTTTAACGGAAAGGTACTTCATGTCAGTTCTTTTGATCTAAATGCTATCACACTAAAAGCGTTGTTATTCATTCATTCAAAGTACTATCAATTTATGGTTATGACGAGGTAGACTACCATAGGTCAAATGAAATTTATATTGAAACACGCATTTACTTCATAAAGCATTTACAAGTAAGTTTTGGATATTTTAACATTTGTTTAAAAAGGAAAATTAGAAGAGAATACAAGACACTAGGAGATGTAAATTTATAAAACCATATTTTTTATTTCATGTTTCTTCTCTTCAAAATAAATATATTTGTAATCAAAACAAAAAGTTTATTATTGCCTGTCAAACTGTAATTATGTCAATAGGCAAAGCAACGCAAATCGCATAGCTGGTATCAAAATTCCGGAAAAGTGATTAAATGTGATAAGGGTAGGGGGCAAGGGATAGAATGCATGGTCAATTAAGATCAATTCATTGTTTGAAGGTACCGTTCGTCCGTTCGCATTTTTTTGCAGCCAGCGATACTTTTCCATGTATTTCGAGGTCTGTTGCAAAGGACAGAGGGCGACATTCTATTGTAGCAAAATGAAATCAGTTTTGGGAGGTGATCAATACACTAGATGTACAATAAAGCGAAAACCCTTCATAAAACAAGACTTTTGCACTTATTTCTTCAGAATAATTTTAGGCTCTTTGTACAGAAGCAATTTCCATGGAAACTGTATCGCAATCCCGGAAATTAAACAGAAATGTAGTGCAAGATATAACAGTTACTTTAAGAGCAAAATCCATAAATGTGACATCTACTTACAGTTTACACAGAACGATGTCAAATCAGATTATGAAAGCTTCAATTGCGCAGTAATTGCTGCCTAATTCCCTTTAAAGTACAATTTATAAAGTCACATCAAACAAGTAATTGACGCTCCTGTCCTTGACACATAAAGTAATTTTGTCCACGTGATTTGCTACATTACATTGTCAAAGAACGGTCTTGCTGCTGAAGATGAATATCTATGGCGTTTTCTAATAACAAGAAGCAAGGTCGGTAATTTGGCTGTTAGGTAACGAATTTTCTGCCATGTAATTTTTGACAGCGAGTTTTCAATATAACTTTCTAGACCAATTCTGGCAGAGGAAATATCATGGTTAATTTGCGTATATATGTGATGTGCTGTGGTCCCCACCATATTTTTCTAGGTAGTTTTCGGTTAGTTGACGCTTGGCTGGCGCCGCTAATGGCAGCACGTCGCAGGGGCCGCTCCATTGGTGACAGCTGAATGGCACCTTACCAGGGGGAATCTATTTATAGAATTCCCACCTGGTTACCCTTTGTGCGCATGTGCATAGGAAGTGCTCGGCATGATGTCATCCAAACCCTGGGTTCGAATGATGCTATGTTGATCACATCACTGCACTGATGTCATCCGGGGATAATGTCATCAGGTGACTCCTATAAAACATAGCATCACATACCATAAGTGCCTTTGCCCTGGTAGGTGAAGGACCACTAGCACATCCCCAATTCCCCGAGCAGCCGTTCCTTTAGCGGATGTTCAACTGTTACTTTGTCTTAGCCTCTTTGTTCTTACCATGTGGCAGCTGTAGCTGCCACTTTCTTAGCATTATTACCTAATTTAGTTGTGAATGGTAGCTGTGCTGATGGCAGTGCTAGGCCCTAGAGTAAGGCACTAGAGCTGGATCACCCCTTTCGCCTTGGCTAGGAGGTGGCTGAACGAGTAGTCACACTCGGCGCTCACGTTCTTAGCGGTACGCGGCGAGCGTACGTCACATATATATGTATTGAAACTTCGCACGAGTAGTAGAGAAGGCGACGTAGTGTCCTTTTTTCAGTAACGATACCAAAATAGGAAAAAAAGCGCCAACCACCCAAATTTATTTTAACAAATCCACTTTGTACGGTTTTATTTCGCAAATGTATATTATATATTTAAAAGCAAAAACGCAGTAAAATAAATAACAGTTACCTGTCTCTAATAGATATAAAGAGCGGCTATAATAAACATTATGTTACTTCTGGCCTTGAGGCTTTTACCGGAACAATTAGTAGAGATGGTAGGCAAAACAGTGGAAAACGAATAATACTTTATGGAATCTCCTGATGTGCTGATATCTCTTAAAACGCATAAAATAGTCTAAAAGTAGGTCATTTTTGTATTACATCTGGGCTTGCAACAGATTGAGCCCAGTACCGCCTCGCTTGTTTACACCTGCTTCAGCAGCATGTTGCGCACGCATGCCAGCAGTTGCAGGCAGACAGGAAGCTGTAGCCTATTAGCCAATCACACGCAAGCATTCCCCAAGCTGTTACAAACAATTTCAAATTCAAATTCAGTTTAGATTGAGACTTCCAACATGCAACATGTATTGTGAAATACTTGCAACAAATAAAGTACAATCTTTTCTCGGTTTAAAGCAAACCTATTGCTTTTGTTATTATTCCGGAACAAGCTTATAACAAGCTAAATAGCGACAACCACAAGATAATACACAAATCTTCACAGTAACATGTTGATGTACCAATTCTATTACAGACCAGTTTCCGACCAAAAATAGAGGTGCTGGATGACGATCTAGATTTAGAGACTGCAGTGGCGGCCACAACCAAGAGACACAATCAAATCCTCATTGAAGATGTGACTACAGACAAACCTGGAAAGGAAACAACTGGACAACAACTGGACACAACTGGAATAATTACCGATAACGTAACATCAACGTCATTACGTGATTCTCAGGCCGGAGACCAAACAAGCATTTTAAATCCGAGGCAAGAACACAGAAGAGATGAGGTGGAGTCTGAAAAACTTTTACAAAACCTAAGTAAGTTGGAAAGTAAAGGCATTGCAAAGAAAGGTATCGCTGAAATTAAGAAAGAAGTTGAGGAAACAGAAAATCTTAACCAAGAGGAGAAAATATGGAGGTTAGCAGAAACCGTTGGTGCAAGTTCTGTTGAGGACCGGCAACCTGTGGATGAAGAATTGGAAAGTTTAGACTGACCTGTCCAAATGCATGTGGTTTCGTTTTCTGAATAATACGACAAATTTGGGGGGGTTTTTTTCCAAATTTACTCAAGGACTCAAGAACAGTTCTGCTCAATGTGTTCCTTCACAAGATTGTCGAATGAAGAGGCTCCAGGGGCAAACCCTTTCAAGGTTGAATCCTTCTCTTCAATCAAAGTATTAATTGCCTAAGTTTCATAGCACGAGTAGAGTAGGAAGGATACAGAAGAAATTAAACGAATGGAATGTTTGTTATAGCTGCCATTTTGTAAAGCGGTCTGTGTGACACTTTTTACAAAAGTACTTTACTCATGTTAATGTTTACTTTACAAAATTGTATGTTATACATTCATTGATGTCATAATTTGTTGTTCAAATAAAATGAGTCACATCATTGATCCGATTCCCTTATACATTTTATTTTCAGCAAGTACATGTAAAAGATCTTATAATACAATAAAGATATTTTGTGATCAACAAGTATGTACACCAAAGATGTAGAAAACAATCTTCAAATATCAACAACAAGTGCACAATACATTATTCTAAACATGATGGCATACTTTTTCCTCTCATGCTTGAACCGATGATAAACAATTATTAATTGCTAAGGATCAACCAGCTTCTTAACCATTAAGTATTAGGAAATTCTGTATTTAAGATTCCTCCCTGCATATGAAATAAGTACTATGAACAATCTCCACAATTTTGGTGTGGCGAGCAACACAAAGAAAACCAAAGAACACTTAATATGGTAACGACTGCTTCGCATAATCAGGGCAGTGAATCGCTACACTATTACTGATATCATTTTCTTCAAATCCTGTGATTGACACTTAAAAGACATCGAAATTTTTATCTTTTGGAAATTATTTTTGAACTGTGCCGATATCATGAACTTATTATGGTTTGAACAAATCTGACCAATTGGCACTTTCTGACAGAAGAAAACACATTTTGTCAATTGCAGATGCAGTGATTCGAGACTCTGATAATTCTGTCATCGGGTCATCACCGTTCCTCTTAATAGCCAGTAATGTTCTATCGGCTACGTCACAGTATACGGTACATGGGAGACACACGGCTCCATTTAAAAGGAATAAAAAAGCCTCAAAATATATACAATATGCCTGTGACCTGAATGTAATTCATAAATTTATGAACATAATCATAACAACTTGCAATATTTCGAATTTTGAAAATTATGTCCAAATTATGTTGCAATTTCTTGCAAATTCATACATTAAAGTAGTTTCTGAAGTTGTCCTTTTTCATCTACACAATACAAGAATAACATCTTTATGTAACTTTACAAGAGCAATAACAATACTGAATTAAAGATTAAGTCAAAAATGTCTCTTCCCATAAGGCAAATAACAAATCAAACGTCTCACAGAATGCGTTAATAGGTTAATCTTTAACATATTGTACTTAACATAAACAAACAGTTATAATTAAATTGCAAGTGAAATGAGTCAACAGTTGTAATTACTTAGGTAAGCAATACATATCTTTTCTCTGAACATGACTTGTTCAATTTATGCAGCTTCGCTCAATTGCTTGCAGGACTGTTAAAATAATGCAATTATTGCCTGCTAAAATAACCCATGATACATTAGAAACTTTCACGACTTTTGTAAAGGAAGCATTCTATTGCAAACCATTCACATTACCATTTGTCCTTATCGTTAGATGAACACCTACACGAACGATATCGTTGAGTACAGTCATGCTGATTGTTAATGGCAAATGAACGATGATTGGAACAGTGGCAGAATGTTGAATGCTGATGTGTGCAATCACAGATGTCGCATCGTGTAAATCACTCACCACATCATCCATTACTGGCCAGCACAATTCTCTCCAATTATCCTAGTCACCTGAGTACTCACAATATTACACACTGAAAGTAAATGAAAAGTTTTGCCTTGGAATAAGAATATTAAAATTCAAAAAGAATCTCTTAAATGGTAGCCATGCAACGTATTTTTCACCAGTCACCAATAAATCTTCATTAACATTCAAGGAAAACTAATACCAGTTACCTTTTTTGTTTCACAAATTAATTTTGACACTGTAAAAACACTGATTATCTAATATACTCTACAAGAACTAATATTTGTAAGGCATTAGATAAAGTTTATTTGCCTTCATCCATTAACATGTTTTCTGGTTTTTGGGTTTTTTTCTAACAGTTGGACAGCAACCGTCGCAGTCCGTACTCTAGGACAACCACTAGTACTTACATCCCTTTCCTTTTTCTTTTGACTAGCAGCACCCCCTACTGGGGCAGACTGTGTTCTGTGTGCAGGTTGTCGTTGATGTTGTTGAGATGCCGGTGCTGCAGCAGCAGCTGCACGGCGATTTTCCTCCTCTTGGAGTTGTACTGCTAACTCATGACTGCAAGCATAAGTGTATCACCGTAAATGGTAAAGGTTGATACTTTGAAGATGGAAAAACATTTACGGCATTTTCAATGGACCTTGCATATATTAACACGTCTATTTATGAACATATTACAAAAATGTACACATACACTGAGAAACAAATGTTAAAGATAACCACAATTCTAAACATAACACTAGGCTTACTCTGATAGATTTGGTGCTGGTTGTCCACTGGAGGGCCAGGACACAGCCATATCTGCTGGAGGAGCCTCTTGTTGTAACGAAAGAGCTACAAGGTAACTGCAACAACAACAAAAAATATCGTTTTAATTCACGCTTACCTAGGGGGAATCCAAAATGTATTTCCAAGACTTTCAACGAGTGAATATGAATGAGAACATAGGTCCTGATTGACCTGAACCTCGACGTGCGGCTTTTAGTTTTATGTCAAATGTCAAAGGTGTTTCAAAGTGGCAGTGTTGGGTGGTGGGGGATGTCATTATTTACAAACACTAAATTATAATTCAAAGTTTCATGAACAGAAGGGGTAAATGAGTGAAAATTTCGTTGGTAGGGTTGTATGTGGAAAATGTTCAGAATGGCCCAAAACATCCAAATTTGGTGTCCGTGCTGGGTGGGGGTGGGGGGTCGTATCCCTATCTGCCAGATACCACCCTGATCACTATGTAGAAATGTCTTATAAAGAATATCTGTGAGGTTAAACATTTGGGCAATGGTCATCAAAGTGCCTACCTTGGCAGGTACCTTAGGACTTACCCTGGGCACCATCATATGCTGAAGGAGCAAAATCCCAAACCTGGGGGGGGGGGGGTCGTATCTGGCGGATACCACCCTGATCACCCTATGTGATTGCTATACCTCGCCGATGCCTTCGCACGCCGAGGTAAAAATCTAGGAAAATTAAGGTACGATATTCTTTCGAGTTAAAAAGGCACTTAAAAGTAGTTTTAAATTAAGTTTTAAATACATGTCGTTCGCAATTAATATAGGTATATTCCATGCTTCATATACTTACTCTTGATCTATTTGTTGGTCCGACCCTACCGGTACAGGAGGTGCGACTACAGGTACCGTTGACGCTTCGGGTTTGCGATAAGTACGGAAATCAGCATCAACAAAGTGACCGTCTCCCTCCACGTTACATAACGTCTCCCAAACCACGTTACTCTCCGTGAGAAAACCCTGGTCCGTCACTAACAAGAAGAGTTCATTCTGCAAAACGAAAAACCAGAATTGTAGTACATAACTTTTTTTTAAGAAGTGTTGAATGTAGTTTATTTATACTGACAATAATTTTCACAAACTAGTCGGAAGTACCGCGACGTTTTCTTGTCAGTAACAGTGGAAATACTTTAAACTTAAATTATGCATAGTCATCCATATACGGTACCCTTGAGAGCGTTTGCGTCACGTACACAAAAAGTAAATTATTATTTTCATGGGCATCTTGGGTAAATTTATTTGTGTATTCACTTCTAGGTAGTAAGATACATGCAGTTGTACATCTGTATTTGGCCGTAAGATTAACGATTTCGCGAGTGTCATATTGGAGATATAACTTTTAATTGGAAACATTACACCATAAACAAGGATATATGAGACAAAAATTTGAAAGGAACACTATCTGTACTATCCGTTTCTGTCTTTATATTACATACTATGTCTTTAACCGTATCTTAATAATTTGATCATTTATCCATTAAACGCAATTCATTCTTCAGAAGGCACGGCACTGAACAAGTAAGGAATAAAATCAAATTTTCTGAAATGGTAAGTCCTTAAGCACATGTTGGTAACTTTATCATATATCGACTAATCTCAGACATCCTCATCTCAGAAAAGTTAAGTAACATAATTTTCTTTTGGACATGTAAGTATTTTTTATTTGATTTTTAACAGCCAGTGCAGTTTCTCTTTTCACATTGTTGTAGATGACCGTAACACGCAATAAAAGAGCTCTGGTGATTTTGGGTGTGTTTGTGCTGTCAGGTAAAAACATTTTAATAACAGATGAAATCAGCCAATATGTCTTGCTGGTATCGCATAAACTATTGTGCCGTGTCAAAAAATAAAAATCGAGCTTTTGTGTACTGGGATACGAATGATAAAATAACAAATAGGGTAGAACCTCCCTTTAGCGACACACTCTTTTATACGACATTTTTCAGGTGAAAGGTACTTGTACCAAATGTGTGTAATCTTAACTCCTTTGATCGACACTCGCTTACAGGGACAGTTTCGTGAAAGACGTCCTACTGTACGTTGATTTACAGATCACAGTGAACTAACTTTTGCAATTAATTACGGGGGTTCAACTGTGAACAAATACATGCCAATTGTGAAGTCTGGATAGTACACTATGTGTCTTGGATCGGAAACCACGGCAATATGGCTGCCAAATTGAAATACAGTAGAACCTGTCTTGGGCGACAAAGGTGTCGCAAAAGGCAGTGTGTTGCTCAAGACAAGTGTCGATCAAAACAGGTTTTGCTGTAAGGGTTACAGCACCCTTGGATATGATGAATATATCAAAAGCACACAGTGCAGAACACTCCTGATTATTCTCCTGTTCTATGAATGTGACTGCACCATAAAACGGTCTGTATGCTCATGCCATCCTGTCGTGTGAGGCCAATGCCAAGGATGAAGAACTGCATAGGCTCACGAGTATGAAAGTATGCGTCAAATGAACAATTACCAGGTTTTTATCTTTACCACACGCAGTTGTACGCCAAAGTACTGCGGTGTCAGACAGTCGAAGCAGAGGAGGTGTCGCTACTGTCCAGCAAACCTACGGATCATCAACACCAGACCCACGGGACGGTGGTGATCATATCAGTTTGATTTGTGACAGATTAGAGGACAATACATTGTCAATGGAACGAAGAATCGTACTGCAAAACAAGTGTGATATGGTGGAGTATGGCCGCGGAAATGCTCGAGAATATGGAGGGTACTTAAAAAATATATATAGTGTGTGATGGGCCTAAACGGCTCAGGCCCAGGCCTCGGCTAATTAAACATTGCATTTTTAAAAATAGGTCCAGATGGACCTGAGCTCATTTGGCATTATAAAAAAACTATGACAATCTAAGTCATGGGTACAAATAAAATGTATCAGACGAAATCTCCAATGTGTGATCTATGAAAAATACAAATATGGCTGCCAAACTGGAAATATATGTTGCATCAATATACTTTTTATAAGAAATAAAGAGAGTACATAGGTG
>JBCAUI010057555.1:0-20443 GCA_038406195.1 Haplosyllis anthogorgicola | reverse complement strand
TGTTCAAATTATGAAATAACTAAAAATAAACTAAGTTGAAAACTAAGTTGAAATTAAGTATGTTACTCTCGGTAACATAAACTTTCCCTCAGGCAGCTATCAAAAAGGGAAATTTGTGCAAAATTGATCTGTAATTAAATCTCGATTATTTATGCTACAAATTGCATTAATATTTCTTTGACATTGAAATAATGGGATAGGCAGCCATTAAAAAATTGAACTTTATGCAAAATTAATCTGTTATTAAATCTTAATTATTTGTGCTTTAAATTGTATCAGTGATTATATATATGTCAGTTATTAAAATGATGAGGTAGTAAATCGTATCATTATTAAGAGTCAAATTACTTTGATTGAACATAAATACAATGAAAAAACCCACAATTTTCCCATAGTTTCATAAACATTGCCCTTAGCCAATAACGAAGCATACTTTACCATATGGTCATGTCTGTCTGTCTGTTGATCTGTGTCACCCTCCACTTATCACTTTCCCCTTTTGTTTTTTATTGCTTTGGATATTGTAGGAGCTTACTCCGATCTGTAGATGAAGAATTGTTACAAAGGTATGGGTTTGTTTTCTGTGTAATATTATAGAAACTCATAGAAACCGAAGAAGCCTAAATGTATTATGCGTCCCGCAAAGTCGTATCTAAAAGGCACTACCGTATTTACCCGAATTGAGACATCCGGTGCCAAGACCAATTTTTGATGGGGTGCCTCTTTCAAATAAATTAAAACCTAAATTTAATTGTGACTAAACTTAACAGTTACGCAGAAATGGGTATCACAAAGATATTTACCATCTGACGTAGTAAAATGTTATGATTGTAAAACTTTGTTTACAAGATATTGGAAAGGAATTGCCTTCGTTATGTGTTAAATCAGAAATTGCTGAATTAATTTTGTCTCAAAAAAGAATGGGGTGCCTCAATTAAAGAGGGTGCCCCAATTCGGATAAATACGGTATTATGCTCAATTCTGAGAATTTCTACAGTACATGAATGAAACTATCGAAAGTTTCTGAAAGAAAATGCACATACTTTGATAAGAATATAAAACATTAAATGTGAATGGCAGGCTATGCCTTATGCGTGAAACTTTACATCACTGGCAAAGAGATACTAAATTGGTGCAATTTTATAATTATTTCTAGATATTGATACGATGTGAAAAGATATTACATGTGGGACATAATACATTTTTCGCAATTAATACTTTGAAGTAATGTGCCCGCCAAAGTTTGGTGTGAGCATTTTACAGAAATTTTAATTTTGCCTTGAAAATTTAAAAATTTCACGACCATACCTGCCAAATCCATATGCACCAAACTAATATGGAATTCTCTAATGTATGTGTTTTAATTTTATTATTTTAAACCTGATATTCTTCGAGAAATACTAGGAATTAATAGTGGAGATCTTTTAGGCAATAGATCAAGCCTTATGTAGAAAGAAAGGTGACACATTGTTAATAGCAATGTTTATTTTAAACTAGAAAACTAGAAAATTGGTTAAAAGTCGCACATTTTCGTTTTTGAAAAAAAAAAAACACTACGAAATTTTACAGCTGCACTTGTGCTGTTAAATGTGTAGTTTCTAATACACTGATGATTATATATTTTTTAATATTTTAATATTAATTAACATAATCATGTTAATTAACAAACATTGTAATAACATTTGTCTGTGGTGCATTTGTACCACAAAGAATGTTCCACTTACACGCATATCAGATTTTGCGCAAGACTCTTTTTAACTGGTGCAATGAATAATTTTAATGATTGCCAATCTTGCCGTAAATTTAATCCAAATATATATCACTGCTTGTCTATGCAAAAATGAACGTTTTGAAATATTTTGAAAACGGAAAATAATCACAGATCATTTTATGCTTACATGTACCTACGTAATTTTCATATTGGTTTACTGTTTCATCGTCTTTCAGGGGACATCGAAATAGTTTAGTTGATCTCGATGACGAAATCCATTATTCTGAACAGTAAGCACAATAAAAAATAATTCCTAGAAACTTTTGTCGTTTACTATCTATCGCACTACTGTATTTCCTTTCTTCCTGCCTGTAACTTTTCAACACTCCTTTTGTGTAAGGCTTCTCAGTGCACCTGGTGAAGTACTGTATGTAAAGGCATGGACTAGGAGATCCCCTTGCACTCGTCGAAGAATGCTGTTTATCTGTTGTTTTGTGTCCAGTATTCCAGTAGCGGATCCAGAATTGTTTCTGGGGGGCGCCCTGTGACTGAAGAATCTTACGGCTTCACGAGACGGCCATCTTTCTGTGGTTGTTTTAAAAGGGAGGGAGACCCCTCTGGATCCGCTACTGTTTCCCTCTATGAATATTTATTTGTGGTTTTATTTTCAGTTGCCAGTAGATTTGTTTGTATTGTATTTTATGTACATTTCATTTTCTGAGGCAAAGTCTATTTTGCATTTAGATTTTTGTCTTACGTTTTTATTGACACACGGTTTTGTAGAGCGTTCTAAATTATTCCGAAGTTATTGTACATTTGTAATAATCGTCATGTAATTTCTGTATGAATGCATGGCTATGCATCGCGTCAGCCTGAATAGTCAAAGACTACTTTCTCTGTTAAAACTTATTTGAAACAATTGAGGAAAGCAGTGCTCGAGGGTGGTTTTTTTCTATGTGAATGAAGTTAAATTTAGGCCTGCGCACACGGTGTCCCACCCTTAGATTCCCCACCGACAAGTAGGATATTAAGTGACCCTTGCTTTTTGGGCAGCCGTATTGATTTAACTGGCAGGATATTTCTATCCAGGAATTCTTAACAGCAGAAGTTGTGGGTTCACACAGTATTTAAGTCCCTTTTAACTAATTTTTGGTCTAATTAATGTGTAAGATATGATTGGTGTGCATGCATTGTAATGTTTGATTATTGCGGCTTTGAAATAATAAATACAAGTATAAAATAACAATTGTATTGATTAAAATAATCTCACTTCTATATACAATGTGAAAATATATTGTATTTTTGACTTATTAAATATGAGCGCTTCTCTATTTTCAGAGCCACATTGCCACTTGGACCAGCACCCTTGCCACCCAAGGTAATACTCACTAGTTAGCACAGTAGAATACTCACAAATAGAATTAATCTTTCAGTTGAATTCGAATTATGCTTAATTCTACCTCTATTTCTTAAGAACACGGATTGTGAAGCCAGCTTCAGTGTGCTATCTAGCGCTTACAGCGCAAAAATCCACGTTTTGATCAAATAAGCTTTTTCGTGCTTTTAGCACGTAAAAATCATTGCATTTGGCTTTGTAATTTCCTTCTGTAATAGAGAGCAGGCGTCGACCTTAACGTCCGTCTTTCCGCCAAAACGGACAGAATTTCAAACTGACAGACAATTTTCAAAAAGTGTCCGTCAAAATGGCGGACAAAAACTATGAATTTTCTAGTTTCACAAGTACAGCATAACCGACACAAGTGAGAAATTGATGGACAGCATTGAAATTTTGTCCGTCATTTTGGCGGATACAAAATTTTGTTAAGGTCGAGGCCTGAGAGAGAGTGTAAAATGTGATGTTGTTTCTGATCTTGACCTAAAAATAAGATATTGTCCGCGCAGGAAAACATTCCATGGGAGAACAATCCACTGTACATTGATTCCAAAGCAGGTGTCCTTACAAAAGAGGTAAACAGTGTTTCCGCTACTTTGTTAAACCTGAGGAACATTTTGTCCTCCATTACCAATACAGTACAGGGAATGCTTTTGAATCATTTTGTTTTTGAAATTTTCTGAAGGTAAACAAAAACATTCATGTGCTAAATAGAGGGTCACATATTCTGTAAAGTAGGTTTAGTATTTTCTCTGTAGGAATATGACTTGATTCGTAAGCTTAAGATTACTTTCTTACAGGGCGAGTTTGAAAACCAAGAGTCTCAGTAGCTAAGAATACGTGCTCAAAATAAAGCCTTTATTTGGCACCTTCCAAAAAAAAAAAAATGCAAGGTGCAGGAATATCCTGAGGTACCGAGCCTCTTGGTTTATAAAGTCGCACGGTTAGTCAATGATACAGATTACTACCGACTATCGTGACTCATGATTATAAATTACTGAGAACCCTGTCGATCATCTGTTCTCCGATATTGTTACCTCCCAGAACTGTGGGAAGGTAAAGTTGTCAGTCCTGTCTGTCTTTCTGTCTGTCTGTTCGGCTTGTCCATCTGTTCAGGCTGTAGATTTTGAACAGGTTGACACAAAAACTTGAATTAAGTTTGGTGGTAGATCCTATGATATCGAGGTCACTTTTGAGCGGCAAGGTCATGTGAAGGTGAAACTAATCTAATTACCATATACAAGTTTCACGTTATGAACCTAAAAATGAGGTCAGAGTTACGTATCTAGGTCAAGGTCGGTCTTTGGTCAAAATCAAGAAAGGTCAAGATTCATCTTTATTTCCATCTCTAAAGCGGTTTTAAATGAATATGTGTATTTGCCAACCAGTGGTGGGCCTGGTGACTAAAAGGCATGGGTTTAGTACTTAATCTTAGACTACAGCTTCATTTTAACAAACCCCTTTGGGTACATAACCTCAATTTAAGTGATTTTTATCAGTTTTGGTGCAAGGTGCTTAGTAGCGTAAACACTGGTGAATGTATTGACTAATACTTACACGTACCTGTATAGGATACCCAAGATCTCCACCCGAAGACAAGTTTTGTACTGTCAATGTGTGTAATTGTTATAATGTACTCTTTTATGTCTGTCGACTGGAATTCTGTAAGACTGAGCGGTCCTTGCCATGAAACATGTCTCTTATACCGGTCTCCATTCGTACTATGGAAGTGCACATGTATGTGCCAATTTTTGTGTAAAATTGTGTGCAGCAATTTTGGCCCAAAATTAATAGACTCAGGGTGCATTCTTTCGGTCCGGAAAAAATAGTCCCAATTTCAAAGAAATGCACAGTGATCCACATTTCAAGCAAAGGTAAAAATTCATCGCCCCCATGGCCCAACCAACCAGTAGTTGAGGGTTAGTGCAAGGCTAATTTGCTGACTCTGAGCACAAACAAACGAACTCACTAGGTTAGTAGCACAGCTTGCTAGCACAGCACGCGTTACCTAGGTGACTTACAGTCAGTAATTATCGATAATTAGGGCTTCTTAGATTAGCACACTGCAAAAGACCATCGCGTTTAAACGATATCCTAACGTTACTTGTTTTCCCTTGTAGCCTGACGGAGAGAGAGTTAACTCGGACGAAGAGTTTCACGACACCACGCAGGACTTGGACGAATCCTCAGAAGAAAACGGTATCGACAGAGATCGGATATCCGACAATCTGGTCGACTTCATGGGCACACTCGTACCTGGTAAGCGTTATATTTACGCGTACAGTAAAACCTGTTTTGAGCGGCACCTTTTTTTTGCAGCATACCTCCCTTTTCTGGGAGTTGGTTGTAAATGAATCCTTCATATCCATATTTATTTTACCTGTTACGAACAGCATGCCTGCGCTTTATGGCAACTTTGCCCTGAAAAATCAGGTTGCCGCACAAATCAGATTCTACTGTAACTTCTAGTAACTTCTATTTTTGCCCACTAATGCACATGTGCAATGCATATGTGGCATGTTAGGACATGCATGTGTTTTTCGGAAAACGTTTCAATTTGCCGCAAGACATACATGTACATTTAAGTCACCAGAAGACTTACTTTGATCATGATCACATCCCACTATTGATGAATGTTTCTGTTGAACAGAAGCTGCCCTTTTAAGGTAGCTTCTGTGTAGTGTTGTCATTTTCTGTTACGCTTCATGGTAATTTTATGCATGTTGAAATAACTGTAAGTCAGGGTATAGTAAGACCATTTTAAATCGGCATAGCTTTTGTGAATGTGGCAAAGACTGGTGGCTAACTGCACTGGTTACATTGGCTACACGAAACTTACTACAGTAGAACTTGTCTTGAGCGACACCTGTCTTGAATGACATGTCTTTTACGACACTTTTTGACTGCATACAATGTTGTTAAAACAAGTTTAAATGACCCTGTCCTGGGCGACAACCTGCCTTTTATAACACTTTTTGGATGGAAAAGTTCAGTGTCGCTCCAGACATGTTCTGCTGTAGGTTCTTCGCAGGTCCACATTTTCGACTTTAAGCATGTTAGCCTCACACTAATTATTAATAAATTGTATATTGTAGGTATGGAACCACCACGGGAACATCCCCCGGCCCTCCCTCCCAAGACGCGAACTCGTGAACAGCACAGTAACTTGAACCACGCGGTCAACGGATCCGCCTCGGAAGAAGAGCACACCAACCAGGAGCCGCCCCCTCTACCGGTCATACCGCCGAGGTTCCGGGCGCAACATAAAAAGGACAAGAGACCAGTCAGTAACGGTCTCCCGCCAACTCCTAAAGTGCATGTGAGTGATCTTAAGAAAATAACTAAAACCTGAGAAACTTAGAACAAAATCGCCAGGACCAGTAAGCAGTGAAATACTTTAAACCACTGTGATTTGATGTGGTTTGAATTTGTAACTTTTTGAATTTCTAAAATTTCCGTGCATTAATGTGTTTCATTGAGGTGAGAGAGCATTATCAGTTTTAAATTATGACCATGTGCCATGTGCACGGTCCGGCGAAAAATTCTTAGATTATTATTGAAATCCTTTACTTTTAGATGGGTGCTTGCTTCTCTAAAGTATTCAACGGGTGTCCACTACATATCAACTGCACGGCCAGCTGGGTCAACCCAGAAACGAAAGGTAAATTATAAAACCAATTGTTGATGATAAAAAGTTAGAGCACTAAAATTTAAATCAGCCATGTCAAAATTACGAATGTCACAAGTATATTGCTGGTGTTACAGCCAGCTGACAACCCAATTTTATAAATAAAGAGCCTTTGAGCCCAAGAATTTATATGCTGTTAGTATGTATTGATTGCCTTCAGAAACTAACAAATAAACGCATCTTTTGAGAGTATTCATAGCCACCCAAACATTTGTTTTATAAAGTCGTGCTGTGACTATTTGTGACCTCTTTGAACAAACCCTTTTCCCTCACAATTGACGTAAAAGTTTGAGTGTCACTCAAAGGAGCTAGGATTACACACATTGAATATTGGCATGTTTGGTCCGTGTATGAAGTGGCCAAAACGTTTTCAAGTTTATTTTCTGAACTGAAAACGTAAAAATGGGGATTCAATCATCCGTTTCATCATTTTCCCGTTTTTCACATAACGTCTAACTGACACAAAATGGAAAATGGAGATTGCATAACCTGTTTCATCATTTTTCTGTTCACATCTATTCCACGGAACTAAAAATGATGGATGAAGTCTTCATTTTTCCATTTTGTATTAGTTTTTATTCATTTTAAGACATGAAATGTTTCTATAAAACTTGAAAAACATAAAAATGAAAAATTATGAAATTGGTGATCAAATCTCTGATTTCCATTTTGTGTCTTTTCAAAGTTGGAAAAACGGAAAAACAATGAAAAGGGTGATCGAATCTCCGTGTTTTAGTTTTAAAATTAGATCTTGAAAACGTTTTGGCCACTTCATACACTGACTATGTTTCACCCAAACAGAGTTGTACGAGAAAGAGTTTCACGCACAAGACATATCGCGCAAAGGAGGCCCCGCAGAATTTATGCACATAACTTGTTCTGTAGGTTTTGAAAGATGTAACTGTTTTACACTTTATTCTTTCAGATCAACACATATTGATAGGAACAGACGAAGGCATTTATACTTTCAACCTAAACGAAATCCATGAAAATACAATGGAATTAGTAAGTCTATTACTTGGCACTCAAACCGAATATTTCTTTGTGTAATACGCATCGCTACATATTGGATAAAGGTTAAGTTAATTATAAACACCAACTGTCAACTTGTTTATCCTAAAAACACTTAAGATGAGTTTTTCGAATTGACCTTTTATTCACATTATCGTTAATTCAAGATAAGTACAATAACAGTGTCGCTTTTCTAATTTCAGTTACATCCGAGAAAGTGTACTTGGATTTATGTGATAAAAGATGTGATGATGTCCTTATCGGGCAAGTTTTAAACGTTTTCATAGATATCGGATTGCTTACTTTTAAACTACATGCTGTGAAAACTAGGGGAATCCTGATACACAAGCAAAGGGATCAATAAAGGCCTTGGTGTGTATGGAATAAAATCAGACGAAGTGGTCCTTTAGATGGTAAAAAATGACCACAATTCATCCGAATTTTTATTGCATAAGCCAACATGTAGTGCAATGAAGTAGTGCCATTTGACATCTTTAGAATATAGTGTGTAACAAAGGTATCGATTTTTTCAGGAAAGCATGCGCAGTTGTATAGACATGACTTGGTAGCGCTACACGGTAAACAGAGCCACCGCTTATCCTTGCCCATGAACAAGATACCCGAGAGACTAATACCAAGGTAAAGATTGAATTTGTAATGAGTTTATAAATGAAGAATGTGCACTGTATAGCATGTATTTTCTGCCTTTGTTTTCGGTTGTCTGTTCATACTAATAGTGAAATCTAAAGGACACACAGTAAAAGAAAGGAATTTTCCAAACAGGACGGTACATGCAAAAAATATCTTGAACTTTGAATACTTTCTGTTTAGTGACTGTTAAGCTGCGTAGCTGCCCTAAAAACTCTGTGGGTTGGTCACTAGTCCGCATTCTACTAAGCATTTAATTGTACACATTGTAGGAAATTCGTGATGACGACCAAAGTGCCGGATACTAAAGGTTGTATGAAGTGTTCGGTCGGGAGGAATCCGTACAATGGTTACAAGTATCTGTGTGGTGCGCAATCCAACAGTATCTTCCTGATGCAGTGGTAAGTAACAAAGTGCATAGTATTCTTTTTCTGTCACATGATTTGATTTTGCGTCCATCTAAAAGGAATTATTCACAGGGCTATTTTGTAACCATAAGCCCTCGTAGCAGCCCTCTGACGGTTTGTTCTTAGCGACTAAAAGCTCTTGGTTGATAAAACCATCCTGATCTTGACATTTGCACAACTTACATATTAAACATTTATACCAAATAATTATGCGCAGAGATTTCGAAAATTGTGTTCACAAACCAGATACAGTCGTCCCCACTTGTATCGATATCCTGCTTAGTTATACAATTTCATGTAGCCAAATATACCACTACAAGCGGGGACCACTGTAATAATTCATGCCATAACAAATCGAATGGAGTCATATCATTTGGTGTATTGCATTTCAGGTACGAACCACTAAACAAGTTCATGTTGCTCAAGCAGTTTGACTGTCAGATTCAGTGGCCGCTCACGGTGTTCGAAATGTTAATCACGCCGGAACTTGAATATCCACTCGTCTGCATAGGTGTCAACAAAACGTAAGATTCTGACACGTACAGAATGTCGTTATCATTTATCATGGTCACGTCATGTAGCCTAATAAAGGCACTTATCGCATTTTCCAGACTCTGAGAAATTTACTGTATAATCAGTGTGCACCACATAAATACCATGGAAAAATTGTAACTCGATGCTTTCTTTGCTGACCGTTTACAGTCGGGCTAGTAATGCAATTTTAAATCTGGATAAATTGCACGACTGCACTAGAACATAGTGGTTGGCAATAGTAAAATCTAGTTGGCTCGTCATAAAGTCTGCCCTCACGACAGTCAGCATTTTAGCTTTATGCTGACCATTTTATTTCTTAATTGTCCCTTGTTTCTACCGTCAATTATGTAATTGCACACAATCGTTTTATTTGTATTTTAGGGCTGATCCAAAGGGCCACTTGAAGTTCGACCTGATCAACCTGAACTCGACGAGTAACTGGTTCACGGAGATAAACGGAGATCCGGACGACGTGCTCAACGTCAAGAACGTTACGCAGTTGGAGAAGGACACCATTTTGGTCTGCTATGAAAGTATGTTCAAATTTTTTAATTTGCTACAAGTTCGATCTGATGTTCAGTTTAGTATTAGGCAAACCCCCCTGAAAACCCGTGAGGTTGTCTTTGATAGGCCATTCCGAGGTGTGCCCATCTCAATATGTACTTAAATACCTGGCATAACCCTGGAATTTCTGGAATCCCCTATTGGGCGCAGAGGACACAAATTGGAGGTAAAACATTTATTCACAACTATTTATATAACTTGGGTTACCCAAAATTTTGCCAAGACGGGACCAGTTAAGCCAGTCTGGGTCACTATGTTGACGATTGAATAATATTGGAAAAGGCGAGATGTTCCTCAAGAAAAGTTTTATTACAGTAATAATTGAATGACGTTTATTGATGATTTGTATTTTCAGACCAAATTAAAGTGGTTAACATCAGTGGAAAGCTCAAGTCTAGTCGAAAACAAGCTGCTCATTTACATTTTGACTTCACGGTTGAATTCATAGGTATAAAATAACTTTCTTAACCCTTTTGCCTGTGGCCATTATGTTTCTACCAACAAAGCAACGCACTACGACGAAGTACCGTAACAAATAAACATATCTAGTTATGAGGTTGTGCAGAAACAAAGTTTCGGCTTCTAGCAGAAAACTTTAATGCTCTTTTCCATTTCAAAGGTGTTGCACAAATATTCTTGTGAAATTAAATGTAAAAATGTACAAATAATCGATTGAGTGTTCATGTTGTATGTTTCAGTATGTCTTCAAGATAGTGTGTTAGCCTTCCACAAGCATGGTATGCAGGGAAGAAGTTTCAAAGCAAATGAGGTAAATATTATCTTAAAACTGTATAATTTAGAAACCCCATAAGAAGAGGACCACAACAAAGTATTGGCGGAAGACCAATTGCGTGATACAGTTTACCGCCTGTATCCATCATCAATTTTCAAATTAATGAATTATTGGCGAAGGAAAGTCGTTGTGCATCACAGTATAAATTTTCACATTTTCTTTGCAGGTTACCCAAGAGATTTGTGACAAGTCAAGAACATTTAGATTATTAGGATCAGACAAGTAAGTGTGAAATTGATCATCTGTAGTGTACATTATAAAATCCGTGGATCGCGTAGTTGTAGAGGCTGTGAAGCTTACGTTTATTTCACAATCTCCTACATTGTGGCGCATATTCTATAATGCATTACCAGTTGCTTTTGTTTTGTTTTATTTTTGTGTGTGTGTGTGGCAACCGTGGAAGTGACTTATTCGTGAAACAGCGCACAACCATTTTGGAGCCACTAGTACTCCTATTTTGGACCGCAGTATTACTGAATTAACAAAAAATGATGTTTTCTTTCCAGAGTTGTGGTGCTAGAAAGTCGACCCGTTGACAATCCAGTGTCACCGTCAAATCTATACGTCCTGGCTGGACATGAGAACTCAGCCTTCTGACAGCACACACATGCACACACACAAAACTGTTTGTTATACTTCTCCGCCACAACAGGGCCATAGTACATAGGAGGAAAGCAAGGGTTTTCATCATCAGCAGGTCACAGAATGGCTCTATGATATCAGTGTTATCATGGACAATTCGTTTTTCTTCAGTGTTAAACAGATAAGATCGTTTTCAATGTAGAAACGATTTTTTTAGAGTGACGGGGCAAAATTTTATATCCAGAAATAACATTGTATTTAATGAATTTAAAACTGTTATGCCCACTGTAGTTGAACGACCAACGAAAGACTACAGAACAGTGCTGCACTTGAGTACTTATGCTTTCCCCGATAGTATACTCTGTATTACTAAGAACTCTGTGATTACGTATCAGACTCACATAAAAGTGCTTAAATTCTCCTGTCTATTGCGATTTCATGCTCAAAGAAGTGTAGGTTATTCTTATGATTTACAAAAGGCCATTAAGGAACCTCAAAAGTACAATTGTCTCAAATGCAAGTTATTGCCAACTGTAAGTCGGCTATGTGAGGCTATTTTTCTGCATAAGGTGCGCACTGCAGATGGCAGTTAGCCTTTGCTTATCCTTTAATTTTATAACAATAGACAAATTTGGTCATGGACAATTCATATTTATGCATGTTTATGTATTATGCAATTCCTATTCACATTTTATTTTAATTAATCTATCTTTCCACTCAACAAGAATGTAAAGCGCTTGTGAACGGAAGAAATAGTGCTTAACATGTACATGAGCATCAGTTGAATTTAAACAGTATTGTTTTTAAAGCTATTGTACGAACATCAGAAAAGGTTATTGTCCCATATAATTAAGATAAAGTCCTGTATTGTTCAAATACGTATCTAGTCATAAGCACATAAGCAGTTATGAAGTTACAATAGGTGCAAGTTCATCACAGGTACAATTCATGGATCACTCTGCCAGAAATGACTTTTCAGTATTTATGTAACAAATTATTTAAAGCATCTATATACTGCTTGTAGCCAATATACATGCAGTTTGTAAATTCTTGGGTCAAGATTTTTCATCTGTTGGATTACGTTTCTTGCTCGTAAAGAAAATGTTCGTAAAAAATTGTAATAAAATGACGAAACACACAAACAAATTGAACATCGATGAAAATAAATAATGCCATTTTTATAAATTTCTGTCAAAAAACGTAATCCACAAAATACAGAAAGTCTCGGCTAAGAAATAAAGTGGTACAGATGTTACGAGTTATAACATTTGAAATATTAAATTAATTGAGCATTGATGCTTACAATGACCTCTTAGTCAAATGGCACCTGAAAATTTGTAGTACAAATCCAAGTGTTATTTGGCTTTTGACACATTGTATGTTGAATGTGAAAAATTATAAGATAAGGGTAAATAACATATCAATTATTGTTTAATTTGATGTTGGTAATTCTGCAACAGAGCGATTCAGTTCTAAATAACAAGATTACTATCAAGCAAGATGAAATAAGCTGTCACAACAGTGTTCTTGTTTAAATGAATTATATACTTGGTGATTTGTAAATCTTTGTACATAAAATGTCCAGAGAAGCTGTTTACTACGACCCTACAATTCCTTACGAAACGAATGTTCGAGCAGTACGTGTTGGTTACTGAACATGCCAATATTAACACGGACGTTGAAAAACAAGGCTTTTAAATAGGCATATTTGAAATATTCCATATTACAGTTGTTCAGAGTTTGTTATATTTAAGTACAGAATGTTGTCCATGAGTGAATGACTGAAAGCCAAGTTTTGTATGAATTGACAAATGTATTTCTAATTCATTAATATTGCAATACAGTTACGAACAAATTACTCGTATTCCGAATCTTTTCATTTTACCTAGGATACCAACATTGCCTTGATTATATCTTAATTTCCTAGTTGTCTTAGGCCAATATAGAACTTCTAACATTACGTGCAAAGAAAACCAAACAAACAGAATAAAGAATATTAAATTAAACTGTTCCTAAAGTACATGTACTTGATTTAAATAAACAGTTAATACATGTTAGAACTGTGCATCCACTACAGAAAAATTTACATAAATAATATTTGGTAACAAGAATAACAAAATGTCACAAATATTTTAGATTATCCATCTGGTATTTCGAATTATTATTGATTGCACACGTTTTTATTGGCCCAGGCAAATTAGGTATCCAAACCTAAGTCAATCTGCATTTATAGAGAACTTGTTTTGAGTGACACTCTAATTTGTTTGGTCTAACATGCCGTAAAAGGCAGGAATGCAGGTAACAGGTAAAATAAACGTGAATATTAACAAAGATCTTGCAATGTTTTGGGCCCCAAAACACTGCAGGATCTTTGATATTAAGGATTCATTTCACAGCAACACTGCCGTAAAAGGCAGGTATGCCGTACAAAAAGGTGCCACTCAAAATAAGTTCTACTGTACAGTAATTTCACACTGAAAGAAAAATAAGCAAAATCACAGATACCCCCCACCCCCAGCTACTATCAAAATTTATTTTTATTTTTGAGTGCACGAGTGAATGGTCAGTGTACATAGCTTTGTACAGATGGGCGAGGATGTAAATGGAGGAAATATTATCCGTCATAAAAGTCTTTCCTGCATAAAAGAGTACAATGAATATTGTATACTTTTAAGTTACATATTGCTGTAAAGTTTTTGTACAATCTTGTAAATTTATTTATTACCAAGTGCTAGAATGTTTAAAGAAATAGAGCATGTTATTTTTTAAAAAATGATTGGTGGAAGACATGTGCTTTTATTTCATTATTAATACAATTTAAAATGAAATATCGAGACTTTCTTGATAGATCAGTATTGCTGTTGATAATTGAAGAAACGTTTAAAATATGTTCATAATTGCTTTCTTCAATTAAAAAAGAGTAAAATATTGAAGAAATAACGGGTTCAAAGAGTGAATCCTAAGGTGTACATATTGTGTTATAATTTTGTATATTATTTTGTACAAAAGAGCATCATAAGATGTTAAATAAAAAATGTAAAATATTCACGTTTTTATTTGTTTTCCTTCACTATTCAACTGCTTTAAATGATAAGTTTCTAGAATAGTTCAGCCAAACGACAGTGAACTTTATGGTCCAAGTTATCTTTTTGATTTTTGATAAAATTTAAAAAGTGTGTGATTTGGCCGGTGTGTAATTCATACTCTGCTTGAGTTGTCTAATCTACCAATGGGGAAGATCACACGAAGTCCAAAACAGGGGTAATCAGTGGCCCCACAAATAGACCCTGGTCCAACAAAAATTTAAAAAGTCTAATCTGTCCAATTAGATGGGATAAAATTTATACATATTCTTATAAACATACTTCGTTCATTTCAAATTTATTTAACAATTTTCAGTAAACCAATTTTACGGTACATCGTTCGAATGTGTTGAATCCGGGTATCATTCCAAAATTAATTAATTTCAATCCTATCTAATTAGACTGGACGAATTAGAGTTAAGAAGTTATTAAAAAACCTCTAACCATAATTTTGAAAAAAAAAAAAAAAATCCAGAAGTGGACCCAAATAACTCGCTTCAGCTTCCCTTTTCAATTTACTACCTTCCCTTTTCAATTTACTACCAAGTACCTTATGGATGTCTGTTTACGTTCTCTCAAGAGACAAATATTTCAATTGGGAAAAAAGTTTACACATCTACATCTGTCCACTTTTCAAAATTCAAATCTCCGTTGGCGTGATAAATCATTGCATTGAAGAAACCCCAAGCCTGAAGCATATGCTCAACTCGGGTATTTTATGCGTTTTTAATTGCAACGCAGGACCTGCCAGTTTTTCTAAAATAAACAAGAAATCACCTCTTTTAAACTCTATTCGTGACGCAACTTTTGGAGTGTTTTTATTTCACTCAATCAGACTCGAGTGAGTACGTTAATTTTAACCCTTGGGATGCCATTTCATTTCGCGCATTCTTTTGTAGTGCCAAACTAAATAAAAGTCTTTCTTCAGAAGTATAAAACAACAAGTGAATTCGGAATTTCTACTCCTTATAATTGAGGGTTTTTAAAATTGATTTTCGCATGTCAAGTTGACCAAAAATCATAAACTTTCCTAAGTTTCCAGACTGTTATTCAGATTTTTGCACTTAATTTAATAAATTTAATAAGTGTACATTTAAACAAACTAGTTAACTTAAATTTTTTATTCTCTTTTCAAAGTGGAAGGGATTAAAACTGTAGTTTTCATTGAAATTTTCAATAAGACATAAACATTTCTTTGAAGTCCTTTTCTTTTTACGGCCGTCTCTAGTCAAATGTAAGCATATTCACCTTATTGAGTGAATGGCCTTTTAGGGATAACCTCTAATGTTTCCAAATGGATGGTAATTCAATTGGATACATATTACAACTTGTGACCATAATGGCATCATAAAAGTGCAACATGTCACTTAAACATCTCTTTGAAAATTTACTTTAAAGATTAGAGTATGAAAAATATACTACACTATTCTAATTTGTGATATGTTTAAAGGCCGACTGGCCATTGTGACAGTCCTTTAAGTGCTCCAATAAAAACAAATTTTCAAAATTTATCAAAGAGCGAGTGCAATATTACCATTTAAAATGCACTCAAATAGAATAATGAGATCAAAAGTGAACAACAAGAAAACATTACTCTATGTTCCATTTTACCTTAAAATAGTTAAGTAAGCGTATTATCCCACGTTTTCTGATGAGGACATGTTGATGCGTGATACTGTTCTGTGACACCTGCCATGAGCAAGCCATGCATATCTGCACAGCAGGTGGATTTTATACAGGTTCTTTTTGCAAGGAGTGCAACAACATGAATTAACCGTGTGGGTTTTTCAAGTAAAATGAAGCTATTATTCACCTGAATCACAGTGATTATCTAATGTTAGAAAACAGTATTAGATTTCATGCTGAGAGTCCAGTTCCTAACCATACTTCAAATTTAAAAAAAAAATCAACATCTCATCTATCACGAGACCTAGTCTAAATTAACCTATAATACAATCATTTTAAATGTGTGCGTGTGCGTGTGTTTGTGTGTGTGTGTGTGTGTGTGAGTGTATGTGTGTGTGTGTGTGCACATGCACATGTGTGTGTGTGTGTGTGTGTGTTCATGTGTGTGTGTGTGTGTGTGTGTGTATGTGTGTGTGTGTGTGTGAGTGTGAGTGTGTATGTGTGTGTGTGTGTGAATGTGTGTGTGTGTGTGTGCGCACACATGTGCATGTGTGTGTAGGTATATGCGTGCGTGTTTTAAATCTTAATATACTATTTTTGTCTCTTGTGCTCCGTCATGTTTTTCTGGGTTCCCACTCGCAGAAGTTTATACCACCGTCCCAGTAAAAAAATCCGTTTTAGCAATTCTAGAAATAACTTATTCTCGGGAAAATTTCATGACCTGCAAAATATGTGTGTCAGAAATGCTTGTGCAATTTACCGTTATCCACACCATATGGGCGAAGGATAAGTACACAGCAATCCTACTTATGATTGTACACACAATGATAAAGAAGAAAACTCTTCTGTATTAATATGATAATGAGTTGGCTCGGGATCGCGTGCCTCCTCTCAAGAGTTGCCTCAGAGAAAACAGACACGACCAAACACAGTGAGAGTGCTTTGATGGGAACATGTCGACAACTGTCTCCCCTGAGGAGGTAGGGGCGGGCGACCAACATTATGATAGGGGTGGAGGTCGAGGGGGTGACCCGATGAACTTACAATTCCGTAAAAAAATATCTGACAATTAAAATTTTAAATTTCTATTCACATTTTTTGGCAAAGGCTGTAACAGTTGCTTTAGGGTAGAGTAAATGGTCCCATTTAAAATAATTTTACATTTGTACAGTGAACAGCTGATTCCAGTCGGCAATTACCTACTAAGATATTAAAACTATTGTTTTGAAGATGAAAGTTGTCAATTGAAAAATTAGAAAATATGTTACCTTGAACACTTGATGGCAAGGCGACCGTTTTAAAAGAGTTTTAAAACTGGAAAAAGTAAGTAAATCATCAAAGGAAGCATTATAAAAAGAAAGGCATAGTTTCAACGTCTAAAATTCCACATTAGAGATAAGAGGAAATTTTAATCTTGGAAAGATTACAAATATTACAATTTTACTGTATTGACGTGAGGCCCTTATAGTTACTACCGTATTAGTAAAAGTAGGTTTGGACCAACCATATATAAAACAATTACTTCAAATTGATCATCACTTCTTTTGGTGTCTCGGTAGAATACATATAATTTCAATTGGAAATGAAGTCACGATTTCCGTTACTGAATCAAAATATTTAATTTTCTATCGCTTTACATGGTTGATTTCTCAATAAATTTTAATATTGCAAAAGTGTATAATTCCTACCCTATATTGGCTGTTTCAAAAAGAAGTTCACGAATTTTAAATTTAAAAGTCTAAAAACAAATTCCCCGCACTTCAAAATAAAGAACTCAATCTGTGAGTTGATGGATTTATATTCTTGGTACCACACTTGTCCCAGACAGGGGCTACAAAAGGTTAATATAAACCTTTACTTATCAGGTCTATTATTCTTTTAAAGACAGCCTTATGTCTCGACCGAAAAATTTAAACTCCAACGGTTTCTGGGTTTGGAATGTGCGGGGCGCGTGCCACTTGTCACTGGTTTAAATCTCCTGGGCATGCAGAGTACCCATCTATGGGTATGCACTTGCGTCTAGTTGTATACCCAGTCATGGAACAGTGCGTCACTTTTGTCCCAGCCCATGGGGGCCAGTAATTTGTCAGTCAGCAAGTCAGTGGTGCACAAACTTAAGAACATTTGGTCGGACTTGTGTAAGTGCGCCAACCATAGATGTACCGTATTTACCCGAATTGAGTTACCTGCTGACGAGACCAATTTTTATCTGGTGTCTTAAAAGCTAATAACTATAAATAAATAAATAAATAAATAAATAAATAAATAAATAAATAAAACAAAAGTACAATTTAATTAAGACTAAACATTAAATTCATGTAGAAATTAACATGCATTTGGAGATTAACAATTATAGGTAAGAAGTTAATTTTTATCATTACAAAACTTTCTTTACAAGATATTAACAACGAGAGCTTCATCCAACAAGTTTTAACTAAGAAAAAGCTAATTAATTTTGTCTCAAAAACGAAATGGCTGCCTCAACTTAGAAAAGGTTCCCCAATTCGAGCAAATACGGTATGTTGACGGCAGCTGGGCACACACTTAGTGGCTGATGCTGCATAACCGCAAGTCATTTATTGGAATTTCTTCCCTTTATGAGGCACAACTCACTAATTCTATTGCGGTTTTTATTGGGGCTTTTCAATATAAAGTTTTGCTCGGCACCTGTAACGGCATTTGGCCACAGCTGTTCGGACGAGGGATTTAAACCCACATTTAAATGTCTTGCTAATTAAATAGATTCCCCATTTGGACCTGGGGCACTCGACCAACAACAGCAAGAAACAGAAAACAACTACAATTGAGAACAGGGGAAATTTTAGGGGAGTGCTAATTAATTAATTGTAAAAACAAAAGAAACATAAATTCTCAATCTTCATAATTAGAAAGCTAAACAAGCCTCGAGGGGGAAACGACCATCGGACACAATACGACATCAACCGAACGGTTATCAAAGCCTATTCGCTCATTATGTTTTAAAAGGTGGCACATCTCACAAGAGGATTAAAAACGAACTCCGATAAAAGACATACTAATTACGCCTATACAGGATTAAAGGACATTAGGTATAAAGATGTCACATTGAGCCACAGCAATACAATCGGCTAAAGGTGTTCATTTCCGAAGACTTAGATGGCAGAAAAATTGCAAGCAAGGTGCTAATTTGAGCTAGTTCAAGGCAGAGAGCCATTTGCAGATAACATTCAGTCTGCAGCACTGATGAGCGGTACTAAGACTTGTGACCGTATGGGGTATGGCACATGTGAGCTTGTTTAATGCATATAAAAACATTGTGATCTACAATTAGTGACACAGAAGTGCACCGGACATCAAACGGGAAAGAACGAACATTTGTGAAGTTGCAAATTTAGATTTAAAAATAAATATTTCGGAAGTTTTTAAGCAGGTTAGTTCATACTAAAAGTATTATTTCCTTGTTATTTTTTTTTTTTTTTTTTATTTTGTGATAAGTTCTACACCCGCCCACAGGCACACGCACGCACACACGCACACACAGACACACAAGCAAGCACATGCACATATACAAAAATAAAAATATTCGGGCACTTCGGCTTATTTTGTGCTATCTCTTTTGTGAATAATAAAATAGTGTAATTTATTTGGATGGAAAACTAACTTTTATACAGATGCCTTTATTTCAAATTATTCGACTGAATACATGCACACTACAATAAAACCTTGACAACTCTGCGATGTTAACAGTTATTTCTTTATGATTTAAATAAAAAGGGTGCTCAAAACATGTCACATTAAGAAAACAATAATGGCCTCTTAGGAGACACTTTCGCAATTGTGAATTCAAAACCAATTGGCAAATTCTCTGGGGTACTTTCCGTACCCCATGATGGGGTTGTTGGTAACTCGTTACAATGTTTGGCTCATCTTCACGTAACAAGTTGCCTCCCATCTCCACTACTTCATCATTAAGAGTTTAAGACCCATTATCATAAACTATTTCGAAAAAAAAAGTAGAAAGAGAAAAGATCTTGGTCTTCTTGAATGAAATAGAATTCCATGAAAGCATTCAAAGCGGTAGGTTTTCTTCGTTTTTTTTCTGTGGATCATTACATGCCGTAGACTAGGGTTGCCTATACCGGATCACTTGTCAAAAACGGTATTTTTATGTTAAATCTTTTGTAAATTTTCATACAATTCCAATAGAGAAGTAGCAAAAGCACCAAAATACAATAAAACATACACTTCTTCAAAATATACCCACAGTTATCAATAATGATTCTTACCTTGTACCAAAAAATGCATTCAAAAATTGGTTAATTGTGAAAAATGGGAATTTTCCTCATCGTAGGAATTTTAACCTTGGAAATTTGATAAGTTCCTATTTTATTACATTGCATAAAACCTTATAGCAAAGAATATAT
>JBCAUI010057444.1:0-20446 GCA_038406195.1 Haplosyllis anthogorgicola | reverse complement strand
GGAGAAGAAGCAGCCCGGAACACCCTCACACGCAAAGCAGGACCATGATTCCCTTCTCAGTTTTGTACAGATGAGTACTAGCAGCAGGAAGTACAATGCAGCTGCCAATGCTGAAGATATGTCTGACACAGAGGGCTCCAGATGTGGCAAGACAGATGACACAGACATCCTGTTACCTTTTGGGAACAAGTAAGGTAACATAGCCAATGATCCTGAGGAAGAGGTGACCGTTGTGCCAATTAATCTCCTAGATTTGAGCAGTGATTACAATGATACAGAGGAGGAGAGGTCTAAGGAGGAGCATTGAAAGTCTGCTGTGGCTGCCAGGGAAAAGGAGCAAGTAGTTCAGGCCTGTCATGACACCCATACTGCACTGTGGGTGATTCACTAGGGAGGAGCATGACAGACATTTTGAAGCAGGCAAGCTGCTGCTGGAGGTCCAGAACTAGCCACCATTCAACACGGTGCCTGCAGCTTATTACAGGGCTCACACTGAATTAGAATTCCAATAATATAGTATTGTTTCTCTCATTGTCAAATTCTGTAAGCATTCTTTCATCTAACATTCATTCCACAAAATTTATTACACGTAAATATGCTGAAAAAAATTTATACTTGAATATGAAGGACTTCTAAATGTCACAGACAAGATGTGATGGTGGGCATAATACCTAGAGATGATCCTGAAACAAAATAAATCAAAAAGTGAAATTTGATCAAATTATTGATTTAAAATGCCAGTGATGAAATGGAATATGACAGTGTGATGCACACTACATGTGAGGGTGAAGAAATAATAGAATAATAATAGAAGTCCATAACTTCACCTTTATAAAATATGAAACACCTTTTACTAAGAGTGTGGCATGGCAAGCTCTGTGGCCAATTCAAAATTAGAAAACAGTCAATGATGATATGATTTGGCCATGGTCACTGACTACATGCTGTGATTGCACTGGGCAATGACACTCCCATGCTCATGTTGATTGACCTTCACACTTGAGTTCAACATGTGTTTGTGTTTGTTTACATCTCAGAATTACTGCAGATGTCAGCTCTAGCTAATCTTTGGTCTACTGAATTGGAGATATTCTACTGTCACCATGTCCCATCTAAAAGATTACTTGGATATTTTATCTGGTGTTTATATAACAATGTATCAATAAAGCCACTTTTATGGATGACAGGTTAATATTTGTGATAGCAATGTTTTTTGGTTTATTGGTTTAAGTGGACAGCAGTTTTTTAAGTGGACAGCAGAATGATTAATGGAAAAAGTTACCTACAAATATGACTGTCATCAATTATCTATCAACAATTTGTAACTATAACATAATAAGCATTGTTATTGCAAATGTTTACCTGTCACCCCTAAAAATGGAATCACTGAAATAAATATATAAACAGCGGAAACAATATCCAAATAATCTTTTAGATGGGTCATGCCTAGTATCGTTCAACATTCACATAACCTGAACACTCAGACAGAATTTAAAGCTCACTTTTCAAGTCATTGCATCGGGACACTGAATTCAATACCAAAAATCAGAAGTCATACAATCGTTCACGCAACATTTGGCATTTCATTTACAAAACGAAATTGCGTTGGCGATGAGTTGCCGGTACTATAATTTTAAAACATTGCATGGTCACTCGCACCGTAAACGAAGTAGTCAAAATACGGTGATCTCTCACCTCACTTACTGCTCACTTCTGGCGTAAAAAAGGCTACCTAACCGTGCTTACGGTTTAAACATGCCTATTTATTGCAGGCAATATTGCAGGATATGGACAGGTTATAGTCAGCTTTTGGCATATGTGACCCCCATTTCCTCACCTATTGTAACCAGCATGATTGCAACATGACAGTTGGTGTGATTGTGCATAACTCATAAATATGATTGCTTTTTCCTGTGCATTTCATCAGTCTCTAGCAAGTAAAGCCTGTTTTTTTCTCGGCCAACAATACTTACAAATTATAAATATGAAAGTGTAAAATTTACTTTAATGGCATCATTTTTAACAATCAATATCCTTGTCAGGTTAGTTTAACGTTATGAAATAACTTTATCAGTTACTCTCAATTCCTAAAGCAATATTAATCAACATGTGGATATCTTTTTTATTAAAAGAACAAAACCTATGGAAACTAACAGTATGTTATTTTTCAATTTATACGTATGTAAAAGGTGTGGGCTATGTGAGAGACACCAGGCCAGTTTTTAACCTACAGTTGGTAATAATAATTATGCATTCGCCCCTGAGTTATTACTTTTACAACCACACATACGCTAATTCTAATTCGGGTCACCAACCCACAATTTATACGAAGTTTTGTTCAGCAACAGAGTAATGATCAGAGTAATGAAATATTCATATAAGTTAGTGTAGTAATTAGCTAAGAAAACTGTTAATGAGCTAGAGCGGACCGTTAGCGGATATAAAGGTCGTGCTTTAGAGGTCGAACAGAGTGTCACTTAAGCCAAGGCTTAACAAAGAATTGAAGGAAAGGGCACGTGAATCCAGCTTACCTCATGGCTGCAAATCACAACCTTTATCCGTATCTTTTATCCGTTTTTTATGTGGCTATAATTGACTTGATATCCTGTTCTCAGTTTGTTCAGGTTCTTATTGTGCAGCATATAAGCATGGATTAGCCACGTGAAAGATATTCATTAATGCGAGTTTACTGACCGCTTTTCTATTGGCTGTGTCACAAGATTACAAGGTTCTCATAACTTTCTAACAATCCCACATAAGCTTCACAATTTATTCAAATAGATAATCACTCTTACAATATGTGTAGCAGATTGTTAATAATTACTGAGTTGTTTTAGAGAGAGAGAGAGAGAAAGAGAGAGAGAGAAACAGACAGACAGACAAATAGATAGATAGATAGAGACAGAGATGGAGATTGGGAGAAATAGAGGAGGACATAGACAAACAGACACAAACACAGATAAAGGGACACAGAGACAGAAAGAAAGATAGAGAGACGGAAAGAGACAGAGACAGAGACACAGTGGAGAAATAGCGCGAGAATCACACATGAGAGAGGCGGAAACAGAGATAATGAGAGATTAGGTAACAACGGCTAATGGAATTAGTGTGTCTACAAACAGAATGAATAAAAATCATTGCGTGCCTAAACCTTTGCAGCTGCTCCAATCACTCCTTGTAACATTATCCACGATAATTACATAACACTTACATGCAGAGAGGAAAACGACTTTATAAGGCACGGAACAATGTATCATAAGAAGTTATAATGAACACGAAATGACATTTGTCATTTGTAACAACGTAATAGACTAACTCACTTTGGAGCATAAGGAACTGTTAGAGCCAGACATTTGTTTAGATGTCCTGGCAATAATGTATACAAAGGAACCGTATTATGGTACATAGAACTATGATGGAAAAGGAAATATATTAATCAAATTATATCAAAATTATATCATTAACTGAAATAATAACATGACAGATTCAGTTCCAATGAATTGAGCTACAAAGTTCAATGGAACCACATACCGAGAGAACATGAAATCAAACACCCAGCTGAAGTCATACTCTAGAATATGAATGTGCCATTCCTAATCAAACCATATGCGAAGCAAGCTGTAATGTTTTCCGGACATCTTAGTATGTAGCTCGGCTGTGAGCTGTATCTGGCCTCACGGTATCTGGGGATGCATCACTATGACTCTGACTAAAACGTTGCGCATTCAATTAAAGGTGAACTAATTGATTCGTGGCTCCAGAGAACCTCTAGTTAATGCGAGTATGATTACCCAGTGGCAATAACATCGGTCAATTACGAATCTGATCATCAATGGTTCTGCTATAGCGACGTGACACCTTTAATTATCACGTACCATCGTTATGCTTATCGCTCATAATTACAGACGCCTGAGTCTCAGTTTGTTGTTGCCACTTCGCTACATTTTATTCACAGTCAGCACGTCTGAGGAATTCCTGTCGTAGATCCATCTTTCGTCAACACTTTTAACGAGGGATGTTTTATCAACTTCACAAGATGTGCAAAAAAGATGTGTAACACACATACTTTAGCAAGTCCAAACTGAAACATGAAAGTTGAGGCAACAGAATTTTGATTTAAAAAAAGAGAAGAAGTAAAGCATTGGCGTATTCCAAAATAAAATGTTTATGGTCACCCGTCTTACGGGAACGTTATGAGAAGTGACAGAGATTCCTCTTGACTCGGTCAAAAGGTTCCAACAGAAGGCTTCCAAAGGTTACCCGCAAGCTATCTCGAATTATTATCTCGCTTTTCAAGCTTTTGGCTCTGTCAAAACAATTTGTCCAAATTACATGCTGAACAGTAGTCCTCCTGACTTTGTTATTTCACTAACCATGTGCTGAATTAATTTGCATCATGAATACATTATCTTACAAACAACATGTATGATAAGATTCCATGCTTTTAAACAGAAATATACAGGAAGCACCCTGCACTACTGAATGTTGTGATCCTTGTAGGAAAGGATTATTTTGTGACGGGTCCTTGTCTTCTTGTTTAGCCGCTGTAATGGGAATGAGAAAATAAGAACCGAGAGTGCTCTGGAATACACTATTTAGTGTTCACTGAAACATGCAATATGGTATGTTACAGGTACATTTCTAAAAAGATTATCACCACTTAAAAGGCATGAAAGGATTTTCTTGGGGCGAAAGTGGTGAGTTGATCTTCTGCGTAGGACAAATCTGACACCCATTACCTTCTACTGTATCACAAGACGAGCCAGTAGTAGATTCCTAAGTTTCAAGACTTCAGGCTGTTCCCTTGGCTTTTAACATCAAGAATTGATCAATTTAGCCTTCTTCTCCATGGTGTGTGTTCATATGTTTGGCAATAAAAAAGCAAAATAACCTGAGGTCATTTGGCAAGAACTCTTACACATAGCCACTTTGTAAAAGTTCCTTATTTGTAACTTGATGTGACCAGGTACATATTAAAGATGAACATCTGAGTAATGACCGGGGAGCTTTTTGTCTGTCGAATGACAGAGTATGTGGTCTTCAGCCTAAAAAACACAGAATCCGAAAATGAGGTTCATCCCACATTCCACTTTCCTACGCCAAGAAGTAGTACCAAGAAATAGTTCTGTTACCATGATGTTACTTTGGTAACATTCTGACTTCATTCGACAGACACACGACGTTACTTTGGACGTAACGGCTCTAGTTAAGAATGCGCCCGAAAGACTCCCAAATTAGGCCTGAGTGTCATTTTAGAATTGTGTGCATAAGATAATAATATTTTCCATCTTTCCTTATACTTGATTTGAACAGCGATAAAATCACAAGATTAAAAAAACTATTGTTGTCCAAGTACTTCAGCATAAGTCTAAAGAACGACGCAATAAATAATTAGAACCTTACTGAAAATTGCAACCTTCCATCTGTTCATCACGTAAGAAAGACTTTAAATCTTAATTAATTATTGGATAATTGCAAAGAGTACTGAATAGTTCCTCCACAATATCTAATTATTTAACTGCAGTAAACAATGTGGAAATGTGTCATTTGACATAGATACCTCAGTGTTAATGTTTACTACGACATTGGATCATGACAAAAGACAAGTACTAAGTCACAGCAGTTTTTTTATTTATAAAAAAAAAAGGCGAATATGAATTGAAAAAAGACAGAACAAGGTCCCCAAGTTATGATGATGATGGAAAGCCATAAGTTTTCAATTTATTGCAACAGTAATCTTCCTCCTCGGGTCTTGAACGAATCCTGTATCTCTTGAAACATGTCGCTTTCACAATCACTGGTGGTTACAGATAGAATCTCTTATTTTCTGGTTCTTACGTTCACTGTCAAATACCATATGCAGCGGGACGACTCAATGTAGATAAATGAGCAATAACACGAAAATAGAGCATTTTACAATGCTGATAAGAAATAATGCGACGGTAAATGTGAAATCTGTAAAACCATCCAATGTCATACCTGGCCGAATAAGCGCTGTCGGAATTCTGCTTTCACACTTTACAAAGTATATTGTCTGTACATCATCCTAATTGTGCAATTATTGTTCCCAACCAAGGGAGACCGATCAATTTGGACCAATAGAAATTTCTTTATTCTAAGATAATACAGTCTCAAATAGCTGATGTTAGTTTTGACAAAATAATATTGAACTACTTGTTCATGTTTGTTAATGGGTGTTAAATATGATGAAAACAGTATGATGAGGCTTTTTGAGACTGGCATGGTACAGATTGAAGTCAAGCAAAACTACAAGTTTATAGATTGCAATGAGGTTATATGGAGATATTTATTTGTAGCTCCGATTTATCTTTGTACGTTGCAAAGCCGCTTTGTAGCGTTACGTACATACTTTCTATCTCAATAAAAGTTATTCGTTTAGAATTTGATTTACAATCTACTGGTGAGTACAAACTGAAATTCGTTTGATACAGATTCAATTAGTGAAGGCACAGACAAGGGATGTATCGTTCTACTTACTTAAATACAATTTAATTTGTTCGTTTTGAAATTTTTTCTTTCGTAAATGCAAAGGAAAATGTTCGATTTAAAAGAGTAGTGAACATTATTTTTATGATCCCCCATATCTTTCTTTATGGCATTCAGAGGCATCTTCATACAAAATCCTCTGTAAGGCACTGCCTCGGCAGATAAGACTTCTAATGCAATTTTCCAAGACAATTGATGAGCGTGTAATTGCATCAGATTTTTGCGACAACCATTCATCCACAACAAAGCAGGTTTACGATCTTGATGACTGACCCGTAATGTTAGAAGCCTGGCGTGTGGGGCCCGAACAATAACAGGTTACAAAGGAAAAGGTGGCACCTCATTGTGTAGGTCTCCACCACCTTCATCGAGAGGACCTAATGACTTTGCAGCCAGAGTTAAGTACTCAATCTTTTCATGGCTATATACTTGTGACATTGATTAGCCTTCAACTTTGCCTGACTTTCCTGTTTTGTTTTGTTTGTTTTTTTCTTTGGACGAGAAAATCCTGGTTGAAATAGCAATATTGGTATCACAAACACACTGCCCAGTCATAATAAACTGTATATTTTGTAAATTAATGCCTCTTCTATTGAGGACGTAAGTAGCCCATATTTGAATAACCGTGAAATAAAGAAGTGATTTCCTCAAGAAATTCCTCGCAGTACAATTACGAACTGAAATTAAATCTACATTTGATATGTCTTCAATTTTGGCAAGACGTCCATTCAGTTAACAGATCATTACATTGGTATTGACATGTCTGCAGCTGCAATAGCGTCGTTTGTGTACAAAGACTGTCTCAACTTAATTTGATGATGAATGTCTTTCTAATCACATTCCTCAAAGTTACGGTTTTTGTAAGTTCAGCCGCAAACTAAATTCTGTTGTTAAGTACTTGAAAACTTAGATATTTTTGCTTTGCACAGCCATCTTGTTCCTTGAAGTTTACGCACAATGTTTCATTCAGTTCAGTCTCTATGCAAATTGGGAATAAATAAATCAGTGGTAACAAAGAAGAAAAAGTAATGCATTTTTCAAGTTTAAAGATTTCATTGAGTTTCAATCTCACATTCACGATTCTGCCACAGTAATTGCATTAAGACGTCGTTTCTCATAAGGAAATGAACGAATATCCTGCTTTGTTAATTGGGAATTCTTAATCCTGGTCACGTCACGTCTACCACATCAAAGCAGGTGTCAACTGTATATCTTTCATTCGAGTTTCAAAGAACATTTAAATTACTTTCTGATCTTCATGTGACGCCGTGTCGTAAAAACCTCATTCTTGATTCCAACCTCACGTTTCATCATTACGGATGCCGCCAGAAAATTCTTTAATTACGTGAACAAATCCCCTTCATCATTCAAACAACGAGTAAATCAAAGTCACAAGAGCAAACGGTTCGCTTTCCTGGCAATGATTCTTCGTTGCCCTTTTTACCATCAGGTAAAAAACATCATTAATTTTCCTTGCGTTATCTAATTGAGAAACAGAGACTGGTTATTAGGTGGCTGCTCGATACATGTGGACCCTCAAAGTCGTGTTTCGTTTATTACAGTTTTTTTCTAGATTTTTTTGCAGACACTAATGGTTAGTAATGGCATCATAAGCTTTATTTTCTGTTACATAATATCTACACGGCAGGCTGCATGCCTGCGACTACTGGAAGCAATTATGGTATGTATTACACGGTTACGTGACTTCAGTGACGACAGTAAAGCACACTTTGTTTTTGGTTAAAGACATATTAACTAAAGGAAGAATAACTTACTCATTCAGACAGACAGACAGTGTGACAAACAAACCTCATTCTGGACATAATATTCGGCTGGACCCCTTGTCCAAATGGTAGTTCTAACATTATTCCGTGACACAATCCAAAATGACTCTGACACATATAACCAAAGTGTCTTCATAATTCACTGTGGACTCCTATTTGCTCAGAGTATACCGCACTATGAGGCAATTGCAGGAATCATGATAAGCCATAGGTGTTTCAAATATAGAAAGAGTCAAATATCCAAATACTTCTGTGCGTATAGTACTGTCTGCGGTCTGTAGAAGAAAGCAACCTTTGCTTCCATCCATCATTAGATAGTTGTCAGATAGTTGTAGGTTTACCGGACGCATTTCCGCGATACGTTTTGCTGATATTTACACGAAAAACGTCGCTATTAAACTGACAAATACACAAGTTCTGTAATATTTATACCCGCCTAAAATTGACCCATATTTAAAAACCGTAACGGTTATAGGTCAAACCGAAATTCTGTTCTTATTTACCAACTGACATCAGAAAAAGTAGGTTATCGTCGATATCACAATCCTTATTTTCTCAAGTGCATATCAAATGTAATTAATTTTCAATTAATGACCAACTGTTTAATATTGATAAGCGCTTAATGGCGTATCTTTAAGGTCCACTAACAATTGCATTTCATGGCATTTGTCTCTTAATTATATGCATAACGTAACCAAGTAATGAGTTTGTTAGAGGCGCAAAGAAAGTCTGTGCGCTCTGTTGAGTCCCTTTAGTCACAGCGCACTTTCATATGACCGATAGAGAAGCATATCAGCTTTGTCAAGTTTCGGAAAGATATTATCTTGCCGATTTGTTTGGACATTGACAAAATTTCAGTTATCCCTTTAGGTTGTTTGTTTACCATATTATAAAAAATAAAACACAAAAATATTAAATTAAATATATAAGTAGAACCCCTTTATCCGAGAAATTCTATTCAACAGAAAGAGTGAGTGATAAACAAAACACAAATTTGTTATTGCTGCGTATGGCTCTTCCTGTTTTCTTGATGTGTGTTCTGATCGTGCACAAACGTTTATTTTTGTTAAAAAATTTAAAAAAACATGAGCGTATGTATAAATAACAACACATTGTATGGATAAAACGCCGACCAGTCGGAACAACCTGTAGGTTTAGTCTCTATCCCGTTTTGCATATCTGTATTGTACGCTGTTTGTCAACACATACGATTACTGTCTGTAAACACACTCTTGGATATTATGTGAAACGAAAATAAATCAAATCAAATCAAATAAACAATCTGCAAGATAATATCTTTCCGAAACGTGACAAGGTTATTCTCTCACACACTAATTATCTGCTTCAATCAATGGTGAAGTCGGTTCTCATGACCCTGGTTGGCTTTGGACAGCTGACTCGGTCATGTTTCTGACTTCGATTATTTCTGTCACAAATCAATGGTCTAAAGTAGAGCGAAAACGTTTGCCCCAAATTGGATAATGATGGAACATTTAACGAGGGCAGCCAATAATCACATCAGCCAATAAGATTACTTTCTTCAATCAAGATAGGACATTGCGTACTCTATGCATTGACCGACAAAGTGTTGAACAAAAGCAGTAAATACACGTCGACAACGGTGATTCTTTGTGTTGACCCTTTTCTTGGTTTTTTAATCCTTTTTCTCTGAACTGAACAATAAACTAGAATCTATCGGATGAAATTTCACAACTCAGAAATTTGTCAAAGGCATGAAAACTGACCATAGTTGATTCCAGTTTCAGTACAATCTTGTCATGTTAAGTTACGGAACGGAACGCATTGATAAACTGGTCATTGATCATGGATATCTTATTTACAAAAGCGGCATAAACACCAACATAAACATTTACATCAGCTATCACAACAACGTTATCAGATGCGCACAGTTGTATGTGTCGAAATGCAATTTTTTTAAAATGATTCACTTTATGATAAATTGCTACTAACAAGTTACGACAACCATCTGTCATTCGATACGAACGTGTTTGCCGATTAGGCAGAGTACCGCTATCCACAGCAATCATGTGCCATTAAATCAACCATAAATATAATTGTGGACAAATTATAATGGGGGAGATAATATGTCACATCCCATTATCGGTCATATTATAAGAGCATTAGATCCATCTTCTGCTCACGTGGAAAGTGTCGCTATTCAGAAACTAGAGAACGAACACAGTTACGTATGCTTTCCACCTTATCCAGAACCATTTGGAGCCCATTGTGAATCCCTTTGTGAGTCCCTTGAAGCACCTTTTTTGAGCTCTTTGTGAACCCCTTTTGTGAACCCTTTTGTGAGTTCTTTGTGAAACCATTTTGTGAACCCTTTTTTTGCGAGCTCTTTGTGAAACCATTTTATGAGCCCTTTGTGAACCCCTTTGTGAGTCCCTCGAAGCACCTTTTTGTGAACCCCATTGTGAGTCCCTTGAAGCACCTTTTTGTGAGTCCAATGTGAACCCCTTTTGTGAGTCCTTTGTGAACCCCTTTGTGAGTCCCTAAAAGCACCTTTTTGGGAACCCTTTGTGAACCCCTTTTGTGAACTCTTTTTGTGAGTTCTTTGTGAAACCATTTTGTGAACCCTGTTTTGTTAGTTTTTTTGTGAAATCATTTTATTACCCCATTGTGAACCCTTTAGTGAGTCCCTTGAAGCACCTTTTTGTGAACCCCTTTGTGAGTACCTTGAAGCAAATTTTGTGAGTCCTTTGTGAACCCCTTTGTGGACCACTTTTTGTGAGTCCTGTGAACTCCTTTTGTGAACCCCTTTGTAAAACCCTTTTGTGAGCCCTTTAAAGCACCTTATTATTAGCCCTTTGTGAACCCTGTTTTGTAAAGCACCTTTCTGTGAGTCTGTGAATCCCTTTTGTGAGCCCCATGAAGAATCTTTTTGTAGGCCTTTCATTTGGGGCCCAAATGAAGCACCTCTCTATTGTTGTGCACTCATGCATGGAATAGAAGACAATAGGTAAATATCTGTATCTTTGAGCCTGATTATTACTTAGCTTTCCCAACCAAGGTGGAAAGCAATAAGGCATATTTAGCAGTACGTTACGTGAAACCTGACTCGATCGAAAACTTGAGCCGTGTGTCATGCTCTGGTTTATGTTTGGACGTTAAGCATTTGTTCTCCTGAATCTCATTTCAAAACCCATATAATTTATAACATGAAAGTTTCACTTTTCACATGATGACGTGGAGGAAACAATTTCTTCGCTTTGACGTTCAGGTAACGTTGTTCCTAGACGTCAATAATCTTTCCTGGTAAAATGGAGACGCACAATAATGATACATTTGAAAACAATGGAAACTCATGCTTGCATTTCACATATTATCAAAACCAAATTGCGGTTAATTTCTCTTTTCAAGCTGTAGTTTGACATTTTAAAAATCTCTTGTTTAAACATTTAAGAAATGTCAGCTCTCTGTAGTAAGAACCACCAAAGAAGACGTGGCATTACAAGTGAACTTACCAGAAGTTGATAACATATCTAAATCTACTTCATCATAACATTAATTTAAAGTTACACCACGGGTTCCTTCCTTTCTGTAACGTAACTTAGTTTGGCAATTTCAAAACAGGAAATTGCTGAGCTGCCAGTAGCGCTACCTAATTAAGATAAATCACGTATAGTTAGATGCAAATGAAAGTTTCTTCAAGGTAATGTTAGATATTCAATTTTTTGGGTGTAACTGCAAAGTATGCAGAACCGAATAGTGCCTTGCAGTCTGTCCGCAGGCTTTCATCTGGGTAATTATTACAGGTTGCTGTACTTGGTCATCCAAGACACATAGTTCTTTCCCCTTTAAGTGCAAATTGTATCGATGGAGTAGTTTCCAATTAAGCAAATCTCCAAGATAAGCGAATCTCGGAATTTTGGGGATGCCTTGAAGCACTGTTGGTCCCTGTATCCCAATCTCAGTTTTAAAGTGGGTCCTTTAAGTTTTTCTTACTACCTACATACATTGACAGTTGCGCAGAACAGAATGCGTATCTTTAAGCATAAACGTTACAACTGCATATTCAAATCCCTTCAAAGTGGAATCAGTCCATTTTATCTGAGCTTTAGCAGTACATTGCTACATATTTTATGATTCATGCAAGTTTAATCTTTGGTAACATTTATTCTATTAAAAGGATGACATGAACGGCGCTGCACACCTTATACTTTCAAAACAATAAATACCCGGGTAAAGCATTTTATATTTCTAAACGAGAACAAGATCACAAGAAGTGACCCTTTAGTCTAGCTTTCTCCCTGTACTATTTCCCGTACACTTTGCGACTTTTTATCCCAGACATTTGCTAATTAATAAAATACCTTTCTTTATCTTTTCGTAATCAATAGTTTTCCAATAAAAACATTATAACAGGGTATGAACAAATACCTTAAATCATTGCAACTGAAACAACTTAAGTCGAATGAACTTGTTGGTTAAATATAGGATACTCCTTCATCACTGCACCAAGACGTTGCAGTATCAATTTGAAAGTTAATTTCCTGCGATTAGAAAGCTCTCTACTCAAACAATAGAAACAATAGGTTGGACACTAAATTTTAGGCGACAGAACTGCCGGCAGCTGTTTTACAATCGCTACTTAAAGAAGATATGTTGTGCAGCAGCCAATGTATCCATGAAATTGACTAATTTAGTGGGATGTGGGTCTATTGTGTCTAAATAATATTACGTTAATATTATGCAAAGTAATGTTCTAGTTGTTTGCCTCTTGGAGGACGTGTTTGAAGGTTGTAGCTGAAAGGATTCCGATATCCTTCCTTTCTCTTTACCTTCACTGACATTATTAATGCTTTTGTCGCAGGTCTTTTTTTCAAGATTATCAAGTGTATTCATTACGTTTCTGCTTTCTGATTAGATTGCTTTGAGAACGTAATATCGAAACCTCAACCTTAATTCCCATTAGTTCAAGACAACACCGCGTAAGGATCTCATGGGAAACTGCGAAGTGATTCGCCAAGCAAGAAACAGTGTAAAGTGTTCAATGTATACAAGCAACAAGACTGATTGGGAATAAGGATGAGAAATACAACCGATACTATTTCATTTCTCTAGGCTGGCTTCTTTACTTGCACAGTGGTACATAGTTCACTTTCACTTCACTGATTTGCTGTGTTAACGATCTGTTTGCGTGTGTTCAAACTATTTTCGCATTTTTTTACGTTCTACTGTCTTGTGTCTTGACATTAGTCCCAAAGTCAACACCGATTAAGGTAACAGTATGTTATCACTTTGTCAAAGAAATTTTAATCCCGATGCTCACTTGTACGGCTATTCATTTTGCAAATTAACGAAACATAAAAGTAAGTGATTTAGGTTTATGGCAGCTTTAATGTGACTCAGTAGTGATGAGACATCTTGCTTAAATTACCCCTTCAAAGGGCCCCGTACAATTGCCTGAGATTCTCAATTTATAGCCCATCCAGTTATAAGCCCATGAGCTAAATATTGAGAAATAGACTCATTAGTCAATTTGACTCATTAGTCAATTGGGATTCAAGAAAGGTCTTAAAAAATGTGGAGGTAGATGAAGACAATGAGTCTTAAATAGTTGTGATTAGCAAAAGATTATTCCTTCTGACACAGAACTTGACATTCAAGTGTAAAAGTTTACTCAATTTATCTGTAAATTGAATCAATTATTGGGAAAATACAATGCACTTTGTAAAGTTAAAATAAATACATCAAATAATATTTTGAGTATTTCTCATCTGTAAGCCCATGGGCTTATATTTGGTGCCAATTTTAGCCACCAAGAAAGGGTATTTCTCATCTTTTAGCCCATGGCTATATTTCGAGAATCTCCGGTATAATACATAATAGTTAATTTTACATGTGGATCTACCAGTGGAGAACTCGTTTCATTTTAGCATGCAGACTACTTTATCCAGATTATGCTAGCACAAGCAAATGGTAATACTATCTAAATCAAAATGTCAAGCGAGATCTATTTGTCTCATTTAATACAGACAAGGCACATCGCAATGTTTATCGATGAATCAATGGTCTTTCCTAGCTGAGCAACTTCTAATGAGAAAGCGACAGAGTAAATCACTAACAACTTAAACAGAAATCCAGTTATTTGGCAGTTTACTCTCCCGCACAGTGTGGCCAATAAGACTTAAATGTAATGTTTCTTGCAAACACCCTTAGTTACATTGACTCTAAAAGTACATTTAACACGTGTTATGATGTATTTTATATATACATGGTCATGTCTTGAAATTTTTGCTATCAGGTTTGGTGTGCTCAGCTGCATAGCATCAGAGCATTAATTTAAGAAAAACCGTATTGCCATTCGTTGATTTGCTGTTGTCGGCAATCTCATTGAAATTTATAACCCACAAGGTTTTTACAAAAGATACTTTACAGCCAATAAAGAAACTGATAAATGCAGTTCTTGTAATGACATTAAGAGCTTCCTCAGAAAATTGCCTCAGAAATGTGACCTGAATGTGATTTGGTATTAAAACCACAACTGCCGTACGCATGTACACTTTGCATGCACTTAGGAGATATTCTGGTCCTTGAAAATAAGTACATGTGTTGTTGAGTCTGAATAAGTACTCGTTTTCTGCACCAAAATCTACGAAAAAACGTTATAAATATCAATGAACAATTGAACGAACTGCCACACCTTAAATTTATAGGTTACGGACTTGTACGACTTCTCAAGAAACGAGCTGAGTGGAAGAACTCCTTTTGTGTTGCCGTTCTCGTACAACACGTTTATAGCGAATCAAAGATAGTAACTGATATAGGCGAACAGAGCGGCGCCTCTTAAACCCTGCCGAGCGCTATTTGCTCTGGGACTTTAGGACTCTAAGGCAATTGCAAGAAACATGATGAGCAAAACGTGTTTCAAATACACGATGGCCCAAAACTACCATTACTATCATCACAGATTGCATCTAGTGGTGCTAAATGGCTTAAGTTTAAGGCCATGCTAATTGTTTTATGGCTAACTCCAAATGTCACTTCATTAAAACACAATGTGTTGTTGGTTCTGAGTGCCTATCCTTTACAATCACGGTAATGCACATTGCATTAAATTTTAATTAGGTACATAAAGCAATCCAAGCACTTTGTGAGACTTTTCCCGGATGAAAGCCTTGCGGTTATGTAATAAGTCGTATTTACGTTAGTCATAGTAAGTACAATATAAATCCACACAGATTCATCAGACAACTAGACTCGCCAACGTCCTCCTACTCTCGTCCGGTGTATTTCCCGACACGATGAAACTAATCACATCAACACAATTTCAATACAACACACTACCGAGTAGGTGATTCAAGATTTGCAGTGAAGGGCACCAACCTTTTTTATCCCGGAAATCTGGGTAAAACTTGAAAAAAGTTCAGACTCGGCATGCTGTGAGACATATTCGTGTCAACATTTGTTTGTCACGCAAAGGGTCCCGAAGTTAGTTTCCATTTTTTTTTTCATATTTGATTTGTTTACAAGTTAATTCTTGCAAGTGAAAAATGTATCCAAACATTTCAAAAACTTGGCATAACAAATCTAATGTACGTTTATTATAATTTTTTCACGTAGTTTGAACTGGTAACTCCTGTTATAACGATTAACGTAGAGTTTGTTACCTGTCGGTGTTTTCAGACGGTTACTGTGTTTTGTTTAAACGGCGTTCTGTTTCCTGTTTGATAATGCGAGTTTTCGTATGAGTCTGATCTACATTCTCTGTTTCACACAAATAGTTTCCGATATCAAATAGAAACTATTGAGAAGCAAAACATCAACCTAGAACATTCTTTAAAATAGGGCATGTGAAAAATTAAATGATATTGCACAATGGGATATGCTTTATGTTACCTTATAATTGTCAAAGGAATATATTTTTTAAAGGGTCATATTGTCTGGAGATACAGAAACAAAAACGATGCTCATATTATTGTCTTCAGAAAGAATGATCATGCTCCTCGTGTTATGATTTCAAAGTCTCCTTTTCCCTTCGGACATTTTAATTCCACCTTTGTTATTATGAATCGATACGATGAAATACGAAGAGACATTATCTGGGAATAAGGGAATAAGGTCTTCTTTGTCGTATGTGATTTATAGGAAATTTGTCTGGTAAATGAGTAATTAAAAATTCATAGACCATCTTGCTTTTCAGACAAAATTGTGTTTCGTCTTTATAAATGAGTCTTCTTCCATTGGCTTGGCAATGAATACTACTATCTAGTTTGAACATCTCTATAATTCAATTTTAGTTGATCATTTTTAACAGAATAATATCTCTTATAAATTGCTCCTGCCTGCAAATAGATCCTACCACCATAACTCTGTGTTAGGTTTTGATGCAAGAAGCTTTATGAAAGTTAATTTCAATTTAAAACAACGAAACAGTGTTGGTTGTGAACAAATTTTCAAAATTTGCATCAATAACAATTTATCAGTTGCACGTAACTGCGGTTGAGCATTCCAGGATGAGGCAATTTTATCAATCAAGTAGTCTTATTGAATCTTCTCTATTTTTCAAATATTTTTGGTTCTGTTACCATCTCAGCTTGTAATTGAGTAATGACGATGAACCTTTCGAACGGAAAAGAGACAAGCGTACTGTGCATACAATGAGTCTACAAAGGCTGTTCTCCTTGATGTCTGTCAGCCAAAAACCTGATTAACATGAGCACAATGACATGGTTGTAACCTCAATTAACATGTGTCTTGGCTTGTTCATTTAATTATTCCCGGTAGCGATTGTCTCCTTTAGCTTCACCACTCAGTCTACATTGCCTAGAGAGTGTTTCCGAAAGATTTGAGATCTGGGCCATTTCTACGGAAACATGGAGTAATAGAAGAACGATTATAAAACAGGGGGTGGGATCGGATCGGGATTTGTTCGCCTGATTTGGACTTATTCGACACACAAATCATGAGCCCCATTGACTTCCATTGTAAAAATTTAAAGTTTAGCACAGTTTTGTAGCCAAATGTGAGCATGCAGTGACCTGTATTATCTTTCAGTCGTATCTGTATGTATCACCTGTCGAATAAGTCCTAATCAGGCGAACAAATCCCGATCCGATCCCCCCCCCCCCCACCCGTGTAGTAGCAGTCTAGCATGCAGTCAGTCTGTATTTTATGTTTTTTCATTCTTGCTCCAGTGTCACATTTGAGTTTGTAACATGAACCAACAAGAAGGCACGATATCAAAAATTTCCCATAGCGCCCACAGACGTGTATCTGTTTGACTACGGAAGATAAATGTAACAGATGATCTTTTAGTAATCTTTACCCAGCTGTACACGGATGTCGAAGTAAAACACTGGCGTTTAGTAACAGCAGTTAGAATTAGCCGACATTATTATCAGTACCATCTGCACTGTGTAATCTGTCTATGATCAGTTCAACTTATTTTGTGTATTTGCACTGACCAAATCGTCCAGAGTTTGTCTTTGAGAAACCCAGATCAGGGGCGGATCCGGGATTTCCCATGGGGGGAGGGGGGTGCCCGGCCCGTTGGGGGGAGCACTACCCGTATTTTCGCCCAAAATCTAATCTAAATCTAAATCTGCGTTGGGCGTACTGGTCATTGGACGAACCTACCGTCATCCACGTACATTTTTCCTGAAAGAATGGGGAGTTCGCCCAATGCAGATTTTACTGTATTTGCTTAAGTACAATAAATGTACTTTAAAACATGACGATTATTCGTCTATTTTACCCAGTGTTATTTCAACAATTCTGTAAGCAATAAGTGAAGTTAAGGTAAAACTTGCCATCAAGGTCTTGGAAACTTATTTTTAATGACGTGAATGACAATTACTGAAATGGTGAAGCAGTCGGGGCCTGAAAGCATTTCGTGCCGACATGTATATTCATCTGCTGACGATAGCAACCTCATAAGTTGCAGCATGGCAGCAAAATGTCTTGGTTGCATATTGCCTCCTGTCGAGTTTCAAGCCACTATTCTTAAGTTAAGCTTACTTGACACATGGAATAATATGACATCTCCACAATCATGTAACATGCAACGGTTTATGGTTGGATTCAGAATACAGGTAATGTCAGTAATAGACCTTACGTCTACAAAGTTTGACGTGTCTGCTAATAATAACAATGTCTACATTTATAGTGGTATCGGCCGAGAGGAATCTTGCGGTAACTTGTAAACGTGCATAGACTTTTGGGACGCGTACGATCCATTAGAGACAAGCAGCACTCAGACAAAAGCAGGGGAACTTATACATCAACTGTCCCGTACTTCCATTAACATTTTTCAAACTCGTCCATCCTCAAACACACACGTGCGGTTGCAACATGATTTGATGATATATTGAAAAGTGCATGGTGCTGTAGAAAAGGGAATTTATAAATATGAGTCCAATTTACTTACTATGACTGGTTGTTTAGAGGGCATTACCAAAATTGCATCTATCATTAAATGGTGGCAGAAGATATCTTGTGGTTTCACGTTATCGTACATTAACAATCTTGAGAATAATTCTTACAACATAAGTCTATGTCATTGTGATATTTCAAAAGTTTACAACTCTAAAGAAATAGCCCCTAAAAAGTACACAAATATTCAAATGGCATTATGTTTCTATTCTCAATCGGATCGACAATAACAAAAGTCATTCGCAAAATGCCAGTGGCAAACAAGGCTCATAATTCTTAAGCTGCTTCCTGTATGAATCTTTTTGATTACGACTCATGACCAAGCGGATATGGACCTAAATGTCAGTAATACCTCATCATTGTGCCACGTTATGAGAGCGTAAGATTCTCGTAAAATGGAAGGTAACCGACCGAAAGAAGCTTTGAAGGTGTTTCTTTTTTACACATTTCAGAGATATAAAGACTTCAGAACTTTACAGTTTTTACTTTACAGGGTAAATTTCATTCTTCACAAATTTCTGAACATTAAAGACACCAGAAATGGAATGAACATAATTCTTAACGTTTCGAATGTAATAAACCGAATTAACTATTATATAGGCCGCACCTCCTTAATTTAGCAACTGTCTTGAAGAATACAATTCGGTAGCCAGTTTCAGGTTTCCTTTAATATCTGATATCTGCCACAAAAGCCTCGTTCGGTTTTGAAGCCATTCCTTTAGACCAATATCTTCAAATGGATGCTCAGATATACGGTTAAAATGTTTTTGCTCTTTTTTGTTCCACACATATTTCAACAACATGTTCACATTTCGGTAGTATTTTTTGTTGATGTCTATACTTCACACAGAAATATTACACACCACTGTACATATTTGATTGCATCCCAAACAAAAGACGAGTCTCCCTTCAATTTTCACTTGTCGCATGAGATCGATTCCAAGTTATTACATGAATCAGTCTTTCCTCCCACAAAGTACTAAAATGTCCTCGATCCTGTGTGGTTAAATACGTTTTGACCGGATGAGGCATTGACAGAATGAAACAAACTGCAGCTCATTATCTGCTGTTGCTGCATAAATCTTGGGTATAAGTGTAGAATTCAGCCCACTACCTTTTGTAAAATGGTTTTTCATGTATTTTTATGTGAAGAAAGCATCTCTGTGTCAGCGTCTCCGCATGAATTATTTCAAAGGGTCTATGTGGACAAAACGTCTCTGTGTCGGCATCTCCACATGAATTTTTTAAAAGGGTCTATGTGGAGAAAGCATCTCTGGATAATGCAAAATTTAAATAATATAAATCTTCTACACAAATCTTCAAATGCTGTTATAATAAATTAATTACAGAAGAAGGAATCGCAAATGACTTATTACTCAAGCCAAAATGATGTCATAACTTGCAGGAAATTCTTTTAATGTAAAGAGCGGCACTTTTAAAGCTTTATATGCTTTTCCTTGATAAGTGAAAGTTATTCCTGAGAAAAACTTTAAGTAATTTTTTTGTAAATTAAGCCTTACTAGTACTCTACATAAATCTATAATAATTTAAATTAATCATTCATTATATGCATTTTTTAGATTCAAAATATATTCAAATTATGAAACACAATTTTAATGACCTCAACTTTTGGGCTGACATATATATGAATCCAAACTATTTTTCAGAGTGTCCCCATAACATATGGGCTGCACCTCATGCTTATTCTCTTCATTTCCAGTCTTCCCAGTCTCTTCTCTCTAAGGTGCTCT
>JBCAUI010057333.1:0-20449 GCA_038406195.1 Haplosyllis anthogorgicola | reverse complement strand
AACTTTCAGCACTGCATTCACGCCGACTTCTAGTTGAATACTATAAGCCGTTGCATGTAATGCAACGGCTTAACAAGTGGAGTTATAACAACTTACTGAAGCAGCTACGTCTTCGCTGACGCCAATGCATTTCACCATTTTCAGATAAAAAGAATAGATTTTCTAATTTAGCGATAGAGTGCATCTGGTGTTTTTATTCTTCTCACCAGGTACACTGTTTTCGTACATTGGAACAAAATATTGTAAAATCTATAGAAATAAATCTGTCATTTGTTTAAGTAATAGTCTCATCGACAGTGCAATTTGCAACATCAACTGAGCATGCAAAATGTACATTGTTTCATTCCATGCCGCATTTAAAGTAGATTGAAAGCTTATTTTTAGCATTTGCAGGTGGACTCATTGGGAAACAATAGTACTAAATTATAGATAATTTGCTTTTGTTAGTGGACAAAGAATAATTAGCGACTGCATCTGATTTATGGTTGCAGTAAATTTCATGATGACACAGAAAACGTAAAGTAAGTGTGTCGCACAAGGTTGCCACTTTACCCTGAAACTACTTATGTATTAAAATACATTAGTTTCGCACTTCCTACTATCCTTTGTACCTATTGTAACATCTGCAAATTTTCGAATTCATGCCATTGTAACGTTGCCATAAAACAAAGAGAGAACTTCATGGGATGTGGTTTCATTTATTTACAAAAGACCTATATTAATAGATCAGTGTATTGAGAATTCCAAGTCCGACAATCTGATCTGATGGGCTTTACAATGTCAATTTGAGTTAAGTTTTCAATGTTTTTCCAATTATCTAGCTTATCCAAAATACAAAGCTTTTAAAGGATTTGGCATAAGAAATCCTCTGTCTAGTGCTCAGCATGAAACCTGACGAAAGTAAGGAGACGTAAATCTGCTGAAGATCAGAAATGAAAGCGTAAAGTGCGCAAATAAACGAGTTGATGAATAGGTGATCAATATTAAATTAAGTTATCTAAAACAAAAAAAAAGTACCAGAATTCGCAGTTAAAGTGGCTAAAAATGAAAGGATAGAGTTTTCGATTCTTTGTAATTCGCAGGACAAAAGTGATATTTTGAGCTTAACATCAAGAAGAAAAACTTCGAGTTAGTTCGAAACGTGTTGAAAACAATGACTTCTGAAGATAATAAACTTGCGCACAGGACAGCAGAATAATCCTACAAAAGATAAGGTGTTTTAAATCCGAATTTCGAAAAAAAAAAGAACTTGTAAAATAGGGGTTACTTAGTGTGATGCCACGAGTGATACAAAAGACATGATAGGCTTACGTTCACAACACTGACTCTAAATGGAAGTATTGGACAATTCTGTCGTAAAGGACTTTCACAGAACCTAGGCAGGAAGCCACCTTGGTGCTAAACACTTTTAAAACTGTAGCTCTCCAGGGATAAAAGCTGATTTCAATTGATATTCAAATTTCACCTGGATGGTGTCCAAATTATAAAATTCTATTTTATGTGAGAGAAACTTTGTTGGAATTCACAATGGATTAATTTGATTCAACAAATTCCCCAATTTATCATTCTTGTCAAGAAAAATGTACTTTCCGTACCATTTCCCATAAAAGTTTGACTTTGCGTGCAAACGTTTTGAGTAAAGCCGATTACCCAGATTAGAACCACATCGTTCCCGCTGCGCTACAAATCCTCAACTGTCGTTTGAATTGAGCAAATTTCTCGGGAATTTAAAACTGACATGTTCTGGACAATGTAGAGAAGTATTTTGAAAAAGTGGGAAAATTGTGTTGAGAGCGTGTTAACATTTTCAAGAACATTTTCTCGGGAAAGGAACGAAACTGAGGAATTGCAGTGGATCTTTGTTAGTGGAGACATTGCACAAGAGTACTTAAGGTTGTTGAGTGGCTTTAGGTCGCTGTTGAAAAGCATCAACGCTTTGCAGTAAAATGACAGAATTAAAAAGAAGTCACTTTATTCTGCTAAACAAAGGTAATATTTATTTGATATTAGTTATTGACACATAAGAAGGAAAAGGTCGTGATGTACAAGGTAACAGACACAACATCGTGAAGTCTCAGCTCCACCTTAAGAGACTCTTGTTGAGATAGTTTATCTATGCGTGTGCATGTGTTTTATTCTCGTCGGAACGCAATAGCACAAAATCATCTGCAGTGCACGCATGATGCTAAACGGCAGGAGAATGTGCGTATGATGGATAGTGTTTAGTCTTGGATCCAGCAGAAATGAGGGAACTGACAGAAAACAGAAGTTGTAACACGTGGAAAGCAGGTAGGAAACATTGTCGGTCAAGTGCGCGAGAACTTTATGAATATTTGTCATAATTACGCACACATAGAGAGGTGTTCAGTGGTACCACGACTGAGTGCAAAGTGTCTTTGTAGTGGTTTAACAGGTAGTTATTATTTCATTGACGGATAGACATAAGATTATGATAATTTTTAAAAAATTCGAAACAGTGATAATGAAACCATAACTATTCAGCACAGATAGTCTGTTTCGTACCCATTGCAGAGTATAATGCACTTTAATTATGTATGAAGCCGGTAAATTGGATGATGCGTGGTGAGTGATTATTAAATGGCGACTAAGCGGGACGATTTTAACGACGTCGTGTCACAGATTGTTAGCAATTTTATATTTGATTAGTATATTATTAAGTTGTTTTTATGAGTGTATAAAACATAGCCCAAAGGTGCTTATCGCGGGTTTTGTCCACCCTGCACACGAATACTGCTTGTTTATCATTAGATACACATTTCTAAAGTTGACCAGACTATCAGTGTCTCTAAGTCATCATTATAGGAATAAGATGTATTATAAAAATATATTATATATCTCATTGTGACACCAAGGCAAGATAAATCCTGAAAAAAGAAAGCCATTTCAAGATTAGATCTGTCGGACAGATTTGATCTTAATTTAGTGTCAGGTAAGGCTTTATATTTTTCATTTTGTGATCAGAATTATATTCCATTGTTTTTGAAGTGAATTTGTGTCATTACGATGTCTGGTTCTTATCGAATGAAGCATTACGTGAGCATCAATAATAATCCTAGAAAATCCTCCATTGTTTGGGAGAGGATCACCGCACTTATTTGGTCAGAAGAGGTGTATTTATTCAAGGTTTTACGGCCGCAGGTGGATTTGATAAATATTGATCTCAAATTCCTTCTTATCAAAATCAATCAGTGAGGTGGTTCAATACATATGTAAATATTGTCAATGAGACAATGTTCAGCGTAAGTGGTGGATAAAAGAAGATACGAAGGCTTCAAATGCCAGAGTAAACTCATAAAGTCATCAAATGAACATAAACTATTAATCAGTCAACATTAGGACTTGATACTGTGGATAAGGTGTTAATCCGAACACTCACATTGCAGACCAGATAATTGCATCAAATCAGTGCTGTATTGAGTAATTTTCAATGGTTATAATATTTTTAGTTAAAATTGAAATGGGTATTTTACACTAACAAAATTCCATCATAATCTGAGTATCTAAGGTATCTCGGGCTTAGGTTGAGAGACGGTTTAAATAAATAGATGTCTGCAGATTGTCCAAGCTGGATGGATTTAGAAAAGTGTCAAACTAATTATAATAATAAACCTAATTAAGTATCTAACGTGACTTTTGCTCACAATACAAACATTAGGTCTGCTAAACTGTTATTACTTAAGTTTGTCTATTTAAATTTACTTCCAAAGTTATTGTTCTTAAGGAGGATTAGAACCGATTTGTTTTAGTTGGCAACTCCACGAAAATCCCACAAATAATCCCAGGAATTAAACAGGACAGTTCTCATTTAACGGACATACGTATACATCTAATTAGGACCAATACTGTTATAAAGCTTTGAAATTTGGTTTTAATGTTTATTTGCTGTCTGATGCTTCTAGGAAGCCCTTTAAAGGTAAAGCACCTAGACGTATCTATTATGACTTCTTGTTTGTGATGCCATTGACACCCAGTATCTAAAAGCTAAAAGAACCAATAGGCTTTTTACAGATTTGGATATTCGATATTGGAAAATAAAGAAAGCTTTGAAGATTTGTCTCTGCCGTTTTGACAGAGCTGCAATCAAAGGAATGAGGTGAAGATTTTATATTTAAGGTTTGTGGTTTTAAAAGACTGTGCCGTTAGTGGTAAGTTATTTAGCAATTTGATTGCGCGTCAGCTGGATGCTGTACAACCTTAATGGATATTTTTAAAGAGTTTAAAAGTAGCATCTGCTTGAAGGTATTGTCATCAGTCCTTCGTTTTTTTTGTACTTTTCTAAAACAACGCGTCTTTTTATTGCTATGTATTCTCGTGTGGTATGTTATCCATTGTAAGTTTAAGTTGTAGGTTTTGACCGATAGTAACCAGTGATTTTACGGTCGATTAACATGAACATATCTGTTGAATTGTTGCCCAAACAATTTCGAAAAATTACCTTTGGAGAAAAATTAGGGAAGGAAGTGCTAACAGAAGGTCCAGGTTTGGAGGTTAATTTAATGCATAACAGTAGTTTTGTAGCTTTGATGAAACGTATAAATTTCCAGGTTAATTAGACAATTCTCTTCGTGTATACATCTTTGGCGGAAGTTGTATATTTCTAAGGTTCATACATTTACTCAACCGCTTTTCACCAACAATCTTTGTGCCAGGAATTTGGAATGGCTTTTTGACGTTGCATTTTAGGTTAATGATTGACAGCTCTAACAATACGTTTTTACGGAAGAGATTCGTCAAGCTCATCCTTGATCAATCCAGGCACCAGTATAACCTGATTTTGTTCTGGGAAGAAAGTTATTTATTAATTTGACTCATTTTTTTTTCTTCATGTCGACCCAATTACAACAGTGCAGCATATTTGTACATCGAATATATGCATAATATCATAGCCTTATTAAATTTAATCTTGGCAATGAAAGGAACAACGATATTCTAGTCAGGTCGTCAATTGTTCTGGACACAAATCTGCTTCGCGGAAATTCCTTGAAAAGTTCGTACATGTTGTGGCCAGTGATACTCATAGAGCACACGTATTTTGACAGATGTTGGGTACAACAGATCAGACGGAAATGTAATGCAGTTTCGTGAAATAAACACAACGCTTGTTTAGTATTTTTGCTAGGTAAACTAAGGTGCATACAGAGGCGGATGCAAACCTCTGCATTACCTAGTGGTACTTCTGTATTTATTGAAAAATATTGCCATGTATTTAGAAGTTTTTAAAGTACTTTCTTGTACAACTACTGTTTTGTTCAGTGAGGCAATAGACCCGGTTGAATGATTATTTATCTAATTTATCATTCAAGTTATATTCAATGTGCATTCTCAGTACTTTACAATAATTCTGCAGCGACTTTTGCGTCTGTATAAGTACAGAGGGATATATCTTAAAAGTACACGCTTTTTACTATTTCTAGTTTAAGTTCCTCTGTTAATGATAATAACTTATGGTTGTTACCTTTGTTCTGGATCCGTCACCTGGATGACCAGACAACTTACAGTGCAGGAAAATAACAGATATGAAAACTAGTGATCTCTACAGGTAAAAATAAACCTACCTGATCACCTCAATTGTTCTACCCCCAGTTTGACATCAACGCTGCAAAAATATTATGAATTTGCGGTCCTATCAGCAGGGGCGGACATAGTTCAGAAAGACTGATGGGAGTTCAATTCGCATTTTTGATGGATCATCAAGCTTTTAATTTGCTTTAATGCATTGTGCTTATTCAGTTCAGAAAAAAATGATTGTAAATGCAATTAGCAAAAGTGATTTTCATATCTAAAAGAAAGCAGCATCCTATCATACGACAGGCTTAAATTTTTAATTTATCTTTCATAAGTTTAAAAATCGTTGTGGTGTGTATGCAGGGCGAGAGTAACACGGAGAAAAGTATTTCGTCTCCCCAGTGATCATTATGTTACCAATCTAAATATTTTCTATTTTCTTTTGTTTGCCTGCAATGACCTCCTTGATTAGATGCCTGCAGCCATATTTTAATATTGATACTGACTTATTGGTTCTTATTGATTGTGACAACAGCAGCAACCTTCTGGACTTACTTCTCACGTAACACTTGGTAACATTGACACAGATTGTTAGGAACACGCATGACATTTTTATTTCTAGATTTCCCTCACTGCTGGTGGTAACGGAAAGTCAATTATATCATGTATAACACTATACTAAAGTTGGCTACGAAAAGAATTACACAAAGGGGAAATAAACTATCAATAATGACTGGTGCCACCAATGGTTATTCTGTGTAGAAAAGTCAACATCTGCCGCGCTCACCTCGACTGAGAATATAGGTGTGCAAAAAGTGAAATAGGTGACATATCATCTCAATTATCGGTTACAACACAAGGAAGATGAAGGGGCTTTTGTCATTGTCTTTCTGCTACATTGCATATTGTGCCTTCTGTGAGTTTTTGTGGGTTTTTCTTGGCACACTGAGGTGCCTTTTTGGGTTTCAGCCCCTTCTACCTCCAGGGGGTGTAGAGGCGTATGGGTTGATTCAGATTTGTCAGGTGATGTGCCAAGATTGAAAGTCGTCAGCTTGAATTTAAAAAAGATAGGATCACTAAGGGTCAAGAGTCAATACAAGTGCTGGACTCAAATGCTGCGAAAAAAGAGCAGGTCAAGTGAATCTACTATTTCCCACATAAAATATTGAAAATCTGACATAAAAAGTAATAATGGCTTTATGTGGGGTGAGGTACTACCAGCGATGAAATGTGTGTACTTTATGTGGGTGACAGGCCGTAATTTTAAAGCTTGTCTCATCGTTTGTAGCACAATTTTAAAAAGGCACGAACGAGATAATTTGGTTGTCTAAGAGGAGGTTTCCGCAAGACAAGATCTGTATAGTCGATGTAAATGTTTTACACTGTTACTTTTGACTGTCTCGAAGTGAGAATCCAACCCACAAAAACCTTTAAACGACAAGTTGCAATTTAGTGTAAAGTTTCCGATATAATCTTAACTTTCTGTCTTTTTTTCCTTGCTTTTTTCGATTTCGCCTTAAGTGAGGTTACGAAAAGGTGCCTGAAAGCAAATAAATTGCTTTAACTTCTTCCGACTTCCATTGCTTTGAGAGTAAACAGTTGGAAGTTTTTATTTGGTTTCAGTCTTTTGTTAGAACGTATCAGGTAAAGTTACTGGTAATTAACTGCTGAACAGAGAGTAATTGTAGCAGAAATCTCGAGTTATACAATCTACCAACTGAGTTACTTCTTTCACGGGGTTTCTAAGCCTAACCTGAAAATGATCTGCAAATCTCTTGCGGCACTTTTGGCGACATCGCAATATACAATAACATTTGGTGACATCTCGGTGATTTAGTTCGTTTTAGGTAGTGCCTTTAAGAAAAGTGATCTCCATACAATATGGGTTACCTTTCAGGGACAAATGGCCATTTGTAACCGAGGTGCACGGACAAGCAGTGACCACAGAACATTAGGTTTGAGTAATATTGTACTAAGTGGTAGTTGCGGCTAATGAAGAGGCCATATTGGAGGCTCGAGGGGTGGGAAAATGGAAGATTAAAATAGAGACTGACAATGCCAGGGGGTACAAAATGATGAACTTATGATGATATCTACCTTTCTGTAATCACAGTCGCAGTCAGCATTAATGATGCAGTTCTTTTTTTGGCCCCATTGCTTAAGGCAGTGTCGCACCTATATTTAGCTGTTTTGTAAAGAAACCATAGATATCGAAAATGGGAAAGCTACCAAGTGCACATACAATTTAATGCAATATCAAAAGAGTGTAATAGGCCAGGTGCAAAGACCTGTATTTTTTTTCTGTGTTACTTTCCAATGAAACATTGAAGTGTTTTCTACTCATATCAATACTCCATCGTGAGAGTCTTTGGCACTGCATCCTTTCAATAAGGCTTTTAGTCGTTATTTGTCTACAGTTTTAAAGACGGCTGCCTGGAGTTATTTGCATAGAGCAAGGAGGGACAAACTCGATGTTACCACCATATGCTCGGGGTTTTGTGAGGCATTGTGTTAATTTCTCCAGGTGTTTGTTGACAGTAACTGATATAGTGCATCTCGCTCAATGAACTTTGAAAGTTCTGTCATTGATGCAGTTCAAAATCTGTTTGTTGGACAAGTTGACAACTATCTGAGAGGGTCATTCGTGTCATTTCGACACCCGAGACTTCCATCTGGCTGCATTGGAGGTAAATCAAGAACATTTGAGACGAGATGCATGACTTCGTACGCACAGTCTTCACGGGCTTACCTTTAAGGTTAATCCTCGTTCCTGCACTAATCCCTGTGAATTAGGAGACTTACGAAGGATAAAAGTAGAACGCACCAAGGAACCACTTGAAACATTGGGTACAAAGATTTAAAATTGCATACGTTTCCATTCTATTTCTATTCACTGAAATTAGGTGAGTTAGAAGTTTTGATAGGGATGGGTTTATTATGCATTGCTTAGAAGAGGGTTTTCTTATCAAATTGTGGACATTTCTTTTTGATATAATTTTGAAATTATATGCAATTGCAAGGAAACGCCTTATTGAGATATTTCTCTCAATTGTGACATGTTTATGATGTTGTGTTAAGACTTGCATGTCAAGAGCATAGACTGTCTCCTCAAAGGGGTTAAAGAAAGAAATTTTCGAGGTTTTATTTTCCTTGCACTCGAATAAAGTCCAAAGGAAATTATCGAGTTCAATAGTGGGTGAAATTTTTCAAAGAGGTAGACATCACGTCAAGAAAATGACAAGAAAATAAATCTAGTTTGCATTGGAACATAATTGGAGAGTTGAGATCTTTTCAGCGATTTTTAAACCTACATAATAATTTCTTCTCTCCTTTTAAAGCCTTTTGTGCCGGATTTGTACAAGTACCGCATAGGACGCATATGTTTATTATGGGGTCAGTTTGTACTGTTGCATGCTAAAGTATGCTTTAAAGGACATGAGAATGATGTGTGACCCTCCCAAGTGTATGGTCAAAAGTAAGGTTTTCAATAATTTTAGCAGGGAGCTACCTGCTTATTACTTGTGATTATACTATGTTAACTCAAAAACTTTCTCTAAGTAAATATTAGCCATAATTTCACTCGATTTTCTAATTTCAGTAATTAGCATTCCATGACAAAAAAATATATATATGTCCGGTATCTGCTACCTGGGTAACTATAATATTGTACAATATACTGGGACAAATAATGTCTTCGGAGGTATCCGTCACACTACAAATTAACGTAATCATGAAAATAACGCAGATTATATGACCAAACGCAAATACTAAAATTTGACAAGCCTGCATTTGATCAGAATTTCAAAAATTTTCTTAACTAGCTTGTTAGATGTTCACCTCTACGGGAAAGGACACAAGATAACAGGAGGGATTCTTATAGTATCAAAGAGTATCAATCAAATTTAAATTAAAGAAATGGGTAAAAGTGTGGTGAGTTTTAAATGTTTTGCTTTGATTAATTAAGGGGGGTTGTACTCTTGCAGATAGGGAACATAACCAAAGGAAAGACTCGTGTCCTCTTTGAAGTCTATGCTTGGTTAGTTAGTGCTATTCTCACAAGTGTACATCATATTATTGGAGGTTATTCAAATCTAAGTAGGGGTCCAGCACCCTAAGAGTGACCATACAATACTTGATGACGAACCTACTGAATACTGGACCACTGTCCACCACATGTCTCTGAAAAGAAAAAAGTAGATCCTCTTTACTAATTTCCCCTCGTGAGAGCTTTGTAATGACCCCCCTTACTGTGTCTCGAAAAGGTACTTTTTAACGAGTTTATACAACAGATTTCCTGAACGACATTTCAAGTTTCCTGGACATGTTTTCGCAGATGCCAAACTTTTCCTGCGTCTGTCTAGAGCACCTGACTTTTGAACGTGTTCTAATTGTCGCAGTTTTGGCAAGAAAAGTGGCTAATTTCCTCGATGTGGCAGACACTGCTGATTGTGCAGTAGCAAATGTGCAGTGAAAATGTTTTAATTGTCATTTCCTTTTGCGTACACACGTACATATTGCAAACGGCAACAAGTCGAATGCCAAATATATGTACCTAATAAGGATTCGAGAATGGGTGGGGAACAATTCTCTTTACCCCAAATTCTTACAGTTTGTGCCACGTTGTCTTTTCACGGTTATTAAATCATATTCAGGTTAATAAGCATTGTCCATACATTTAGCCGACAGAGTGCTAAATTACATAAATTCTTCTGTATAATGTAATGCGTGTACATGTCTACTAGAAGACCAGTATTCAACTGTTATAAGTAGTTTTCCGTTTGAAGCTTAAGATTCTTCTGGTGACATTCCTGTATTCTTGAAGAGGATTATCACTCCTTGGGGAATCTTTATACCTCTGATACATAAAATAACAAGTACCACCATAACTCCATGAAGTAAGATTCATGTTACATTTGATGTTATTGTAATTTAAACAAATTTAATATCCACTTACTCCATATACTTGGATTCATGAGGGTACTTGTGGGTGTTTTGTATTTCTTTACTTTAATCAGAATTTTATTATTCCACTCCTAATAGTATATGAGTAGATGTAGTATGGGATCCCTATGGAGAATTAGGTGTTATTGTTTAACGAAGGTAAAACACCTTTGATGGTATTAGCTGACATTCTCTTGTTTTTCAGTAGACAATTAGTGGTAAATCTTTGATGTTGTTTATGTAATTACTGACCTATTCAAGTCTGAAAACACATGGTTAACCGTTCTACACGGAATAGGTGTTATTTTAACATTTGATAATTGTAATTGCTAATTATATATCAATAAAGAGATTACGTTTTAAAGTCCGATTTTCATGAATTTAAACGACTGCAGGACGCATGGATTAAATCGTTATAAGGGTGTTAAAATTTAGAAATCGTGCCTAATTGCATGTTTTGATGTTCTGATGATTTGTAAAGCTCAAATCACGGATTTTGACGACATCACGATAGAACATAGAACCACATACAGAGTGAGATCAAGGTATTTTTATGGTAATTATAACGCATTACTTTTATCAAAGAATTGTGGTCTTAAATAAGCCGTAATACACGATAATATGATGCATAATTTATCATGTGACAGCTAAAATTTCAGTCCAGTTGGAGACGAGCAATACTCGTTCAATATGATTTTCTTTGTTCCCAATTAATTTCAGAATCTTATTATTCACTGTTGCTTGGAGGTGTCATAATTTCTATTTGATCATTATTTGTTTAAGGTTATGGACATCTTTGTACTTTGTCATGTGCATCAGCTTCTGCCTCAGAGTTTGTCAACATTTGTTTATTTCTTTGGGGTCATGCTAAAGCTAATATTCAATCCTGTGATCTCATCTATTATGTCAGCCTGGTCTTGTAGAAAGATGTTTATTTATTTCTTTTGTTCCATTGAGTAAGGAGAAAAAATGTTACTTTTCTTCAAATATCTTAAATCAGATTGCATGGTGTCTTGAACTTTTAGCCATTTTGTAATTTTCTTTCTCAATAGGATCTACTCGAAGCTAATTCAGCGCTCTCTCTAGATATCAAAATGATGTTCTGCGTCGCCTTTACTTATACATGCAGATTTAGATAAAAATCTCTTGCTCCAAAAGACCTTTAAGAATTTAGGAGAGCCCTCCAAATAAAAGAACTATTCAAGTAGGGAATGATGGGCAACATATTTTATCAAGTCATAAATTCAATGGGAATTGAAGTCTCTACCAAGCATAACATACTTATTAAAATACTTTTATTAAAATGTTTCATATGCTTTAGCAATGGAAAGTGTGGATCTTCGCAATATGCTTTACTTCGTGTGCATGTGGCAAATTGATATGCGTGTAAGCTGCAGGTAATATTTACAACCAATGAGGTCTCGGCGGGGAGATGTCGATTGTTTGCCCGACAGCCAATCAATTCACAGGCGAGGGTCGGCAGCACGGTATTATGGTGCTCTCCCGTAGTGGAAATTACAGTATCAACTTAGCCTAATTGAGTCGAGATACCTAGTGTGCCACTCTTACCTTTAAAGCATGCTGTATCTTTCGGCAAGACTGCATTTAAAGGCAAGACGGCTGAGGACACAGTTGCATGATGCACACGGTAGCTTGAACAATGTCAACATCATAACGACGGTGATCATAGAGGTAGGGGATTGTAAATCTACATAGGTGAAATATTTCTTGCAGAAAGTTCTCCCCACTCAGCGATGAATGCTTGACCTGGTAGCGGATAATTGGACATCTTTTAACATAAACAACTTGATGTGGATTACGAGTCTCACCTTTTAGATACAAGTTGATTTTTAAAAGTGACTTACACATGGACGTTTGCATTTAAGTGTTTGTAGGCGAAAACGGAATATTATCCGGAATGTAACAATAACAAGAAGCATGACTGCATCACCTTTATGGATTTACGTTTCAGGCGATATTGTGATTTGTTGTAATATATTATGCAAATGTATTGTTATTGATTTTTTTTTGAAAAAAAAAAAATGTTATGGATATTTTGTGAACAAGGACTGTCTTATTTTCTATTTTCAGATAAACGTTTAGCTGTCCAAGATATAAACTGACAACGTAAGAAGAAAATAGCTACCAGCACCTGCACCACTTAATTATGAGCACACCTCGTCACAAGCAGCAGGATATTTACTTCTGTGTTGGGATAATATTCTAAAATCTCCCTGGATGCTGACTCAATTAAAAACCTTCCATTGGAATTACCCGCTGCGCTGTTAAGTTCCTACGTACGTTTCTTTGCCGACGGATGACGCCAGACGGACAGGGTCCTTGCGTATCCAAGCCCCCCGTGAAACACACCCCGAGAAACATACATCAAAGGTGACAAACAACTTCAAACTTGGGAAAGTGAACTGGAAAATTGAGAACTCCCATGTAGATATATTCCGCTTTTGAACTAGAGCATCAGCCATGGATTACAAGGCTTACATGTGCCTGGCAGTTTGTGCCCTGCTACTTATGGTGGCAAAGGTTCAAAGCCAGGATACCGCAGATGAAGAAATCCAGAATGAAATCCGGTACAATATTTCAGAGGAATTACAGCAGGGAACCTTTGTCGGTAATGTAATCCAGGACGCTGATCTTAGGACTCGATTTGGTAATGACGAAGTTGCGCAAATGAAAATCCGCTTTCTTTCCAAACCTGATTTGGATTTAGTCATAGAAGAAGACAGTGGAGTGATTCGTTCTGGAGGCAGGATTGACAGGGATGAAATCTGCCCCGGCCAACTTAAGTGCGACTACAAACTGGATATCGTTGCCATAATACCCGGAACTAACTTCCTGGAAATTATCAAAGCCTCTGTAAGTGTTATCGATATGAATGACAACTGGCCCAACTTTCCGCGGACTGAAATGCACGAAAAGATTCTGGAATCGGCGGATCGCGGAACAAGTTTTCGGATTCCGACGGCAATTGACCCGGATAGTGGTCAACTGGGGATTCAGAGCTACGTGCTACAACCTGCATCTAATATCTTCACCTTAATTGTCAATAGAAAGATGGATGGCGCTATTGAGGTGAGATTAAAGCTAGAAGGTGAGCTGGACAGAGAAACACAAGACAGCTTTGAGTTCCAGATTGTGGCTTATGATGGAGGGGATCCACCCAAATCCGGATCAATTGACGTGTTAATTACAGTGGAAGATGCCAATGATAATGACCCGGTTTTTGACAATGCTACGTATGAAGTGAGCCTTTATGAGAACGTACCTATTCACACCACTATCATCCAGGTGCACGCCACAGACAAAGATTCGGGTTTATATGGTCAGGTTTTCTATAAATTCTCTCCGACTACTGAAGAAAATTACGGTCATCTATTCGGCATTACTAACACAACAGGGGAGGTGTACGTAAAAGGAATCATAGACTATGAGATTAGCTCCATCTATCACTTGTCTGTCAGTGCCTATGATCGGGGACCCGATTCCCTACCCGGTGACACCACGGTCATAGTCAGGGTCCAGGACATCAACGATAATGCCCCTCAGATTACCGTCAATACCCTGGCAGCCACGGGCACCGACACGGCTTCCATTGATGAGGATGCCGATCTTGATACCTTCGTGGCCTACATCACAGTGGTAGATCCCGACGCTGGTAACAATGGTCAATTTCGCTGCAGTCTGAATGATAACCATTTTTCATTGAAGCGCATAGGCCAAGGTGAATACAAAGTGGTGACTAAAGCGTTCCTTGATCGTGAAACAAGGTCCGATTATAACTTAGCCGTGATGTGTGATGACGAAGGCCGAGAAACACAGGTCGCTATTAAACACGTACACATCGTGGTTAGTGATATCAACGATAATGAACCAGTCTTCAAGCAGCAAAGCTATGCGGCAGATATTCGCGAAAACAACTTGGTAGGTGCATCCATAGTACAGGTCAACGCCACGGACAAAGATACTGGTATTAACGCTGAGATCGACTACACATTACAAGACACAGTCCTAGACACTTTTGACATCGACCCAGTAACTGGTGTCATTACTGCCAAAACCGTGTTTGATCGCGAACAAGTGCAGCAATTTCAGTTCCAAGTCTACGCCAGTGACAAGGGTATTCCCAGTCACACCAGCACAGCACTTGTCTTTGTGAACATAGACGATGTCAATGATGAAATCCCCAAATTTTCTCAAACAACATATTCATTTGGCGTTCACGAAAACAGCCCAATTGGTACTGAAGTTGGTATAGTCCATGCTGTTGACTTAGATTCAGAACCATTTAACCAATTTGAATTTTCCTTCCTTCCCAATGAGGCCAGCATGGATAAATTTAGCATCGATAAGGAATCCGGGAAAATTGTTACCAAAGCTGTACTAGATCGTGAAAGTGACCAGTTGTATTATTTAACCGTGATTGCTGCCGACAAGGGTGCGCCGATGATCAGCAGTACTGCAACAGTCTCTGTTTATGTGGCCGATGAGAATGACAATGAACCAATGTTTGAATACCCATCCAAATATAACAATACAGTGTATATTTCCAGTAGAGTTCCCCTTGGTTTCGTACTGACCAGATTGCAAGCCCATGATAGAGACATTGGGAAAAACGGCAATTTAACATTTTCAATTTACGACGGAAATGAGAAGAATTATTTCCGCATTGACCCAATCACAGGTGCTATCACTGTGAATCTTGAATTGAAACACATTACTTATGAGATTTTCGAATTTACTGTTGTAGTCCGTGACCAGGGCATACCCGAGAAGATGGGTATGGGTAATTTAAATGTTGTGGTTAACCGTTCCATAGGGTATCCACATGGTCATGAAGAATCATCTACCCTTTTGGGCCCCAATGCAACCATTGTGATCTCACTTGCCTGTGTATCTGGAGTCATCGTACTGTGTCTCATAGTCGCTATTGTCGTACTACGTAGACAGGATCACAGAGACAAGCATAACAAATACAACGAAACTGCCAAAGTACTTGCAAGTGATGCTGAAAGTCCTAAACACCAACATGGTCAACATTCGTCAAAGACATCTGGGATCACATGGCCTATTTCGCTCAAGAAGAAGAAAACTACGATTCCCCCACCTCCTCCAGCTCCTGCACGGTTGTCTAATGGTCACGCAGTGAGTATCGGGTTTGAACCAACTGATGGTGCGCCAGAGAAACCCCCTAGGAGTCCGCTTAAAGCACACTCTGCTGCCGTAACCAACTCCAAATACCAGGTAAGTATCCTGCAAATTGTACTAAGATTGGAAATGCACCCATTTCTAATGGTTTAAGAATGTGCCGACAACCATATTTAGCAGTTTTGCTTTCTACTAGAAGGATAAATATATCTAAACTGTGTAAAATATTTCAAGAAGCCTGTAGTGTCCAAACGACACACAAACAGTGTAAGAAAATTACCCATGATGTGTTGACCGAAAGGATTACAATTTATAATTTGTCTCTGAAGAAAGAGATATTTTACAAAAAATACGATATGTCAAAGTTTACTTCCAAAATCCAAAGAAAACATTGTGATCGGCTAAAATCTCAAATTCTGCCCAAAAGAATTTGTATACTTAGTTTTCATATTGACACAAAGTTCAGGACCTTTTTGGACGGTTTCACAAGATTTCCTCACTCGGAAAATGATGACTTCTTTGTTGAAGCTTACAGCGCATTTCTTTAAGCTCTTGCGGCGGTTAGATTATAATTTATTAGATTTTCTGTAGTGTTATGAGATATGACAAATATTGAATAGAGTGAGGCAAAGGAGTGACTTCGAATAATGGAATTTATTTCCAATGCATGAGAGCTTGACAACAATTTGGATAATTCCTGTGCCCAACCTCAGTAATTTCAATGCATGCCCTCTGCGCTATTATTTGCCTGGGTTTAGCAATTAGAATTAGTTTGTTTGGATTTAATTTCATGTTTACTCTGCTTCAATTGCTTCATTAAATTCAGTGAATAACCCTGAAGTAACTTCTTACTGACCGAAATGACCAAAGGGATAAGCCCTAGTACAAATTAATACATGTATACATGAAGCTATTCACAATACCCAGTTGGAAATTGCGAAAATATTGAATCCACATTGAATGGACCTTTAAAAATTATGTTTTGAATTCCATCCTAAACTTGTTAAATATCGACGCATTTTGATGTAATATTACAGTTAAGGCTTTAGCCATCTTCCAATTCACTTCCTCTTATTTCGAAATGACCAATTGATATTGTGTGAATGAAATCCAACTTTTATCCAGTCTCCCTTTAATTGACTTCTATCCTAAATGGAAGGAAATGGAAACTTAAAAAATACATTGAACTGGTGCAGATCAATGAGACTTTCACTGTGAACAGTGTTACCACCGACAGTGACTTGGTGACATTATTTTTTAGTGGAGAACAATAATGCTAATTGACTTTCTAATAGATTTTTTAACATGGTATGAATTTCAAAATATTCAAATCTCGTTTAAAGATTTTGCCAGAAACACACGTTAAATGTGTTCATGGTACATTTTCCAGTAGCACGAGGAAGATTGATTGAATCTTGATAATAAATCAAGTAGTGTAATAGCATGCAAATAGGTTGTTCTATAATCACCTTGCAGAGCCAAACGTATTGTTCGCTTCAAGTATGCAATACACCCTAAAATAGAAATACCATCAAGATCACATCTAAAATCTGATCAAGTTCAAAGAATCCACTCGAAATACTCCATTATCACTCCGTCATTGCCACGATCTCATTAGAGTGTATACCTATCAATTGATACCAATCGTGGTTACTTCTTTGATGTGCATTGACCATAATGATTCTTTAGTTACGAGTTACTATGGCCAGTCTATTCCATAGAGTCAAGTGTAGGTAAAATGTCGGTACAGATGAGCATCAAGTACTTCTGGTAGATAGTACTATCGTTGAGATCGAATATTGTACAGCAGGTAGAAAGAAAGCCCTGGTTCTGAAAATGTCCTTTTGAGATACAGTTACAAGTAGCATTGAATATGGTAAATCTATTCAAATTAACATCCAGAACGCTTTAGTACACAATATAATGAATGCATCACATATTGATTCGTGTTGCTACATTTATGAAGACAAGTAAGAGGAAGCAGCCCTAATTCAATCTCTGAATCATTAGTGAGTATTATGTAAGAAAGGTATTGGAAATATCAGCCCAATAGGCATGCCATATGGGATAGATGGGTCACAGCAGATACGATAATTAAATGTCATTAAGATGACTTCAGTCTTTGTGTAGACAATGCCCTTAATCTGCCATGAACTGGTCAACTATTCGACTAAAATCAATAGATAGAAGTAACATTGATTGCATTTTGATTAACTTTGGAAGACCAAAATTACCAGTTATAATTCATGGCCCTGGAATGAAGGAGCTTATAAAATCATGGATAAAATCTTTGTGAAGTCAAGAGATGAGTAAAGAATAAGTTGATTGCATTTGCATCACAAAGGATTGAATGAAATTTTTTAAAAAGGCAAGTTAATGTATAGTGACCTTTTGAAAAAGGATTTACATTAAATTTGATATGCCTGCTGATAATACATTATTTAATTAATTAGGCCTGAACTCTGGGTTCACTTTAATTTTGAATAAAGTGTGTTGAATTTCCCACAGTTTTTTGGTTACGAATAGTGACAGTAATATAAACGTAATATGGAATCATGCCATCATTGATTTTGGATCAATTGGACTGTTCTTCACACCTAATAGCGTGATGTTACAAAGGATTAACAACCAGTAATAAATCTGAAATCTGGATTTCAGTGGGTGGCACTTCGCTATCCAGTCTGTCGTAATGTTAATCTCTGGAATGGGCTTCAATATGTGACTGGACTGTGAATTGAAGCTTAATGATTTTTTTAGGTTAATCTCAGTCGCCACCGAAAATTCCTTGAAGGTTATTACAGCAGTATATTATTTGACTGCGATTACATCTTTAGGACTACGATGTAATAGCAGTATTACTGTCTGCTATTCGGGACCATTCAGTTTTCTTTTCCCTGTGGTCTGTTTGATTAGCTTTTAAGGTAAAGTTCTTAAAATAGATCCAAATAATCTGCTCCTTACTTAACAAGACATAACTGATTAACATAGAATATTATTAGTACTTGAATGGACATAATTGGCTTTGTACATTTGTCGAGCTAAAGTTACGAAAATATTGGCGGCGCAAGGATCACAGAGAATAATTCTAAACGTCCGTTTATCCGTGAAAAGCTCATCAAGTCTTAAGTCAATGTTAACAATTTGTTGTTCTTTGTACTTATTGGACCAAATTAGTGGTCACAAGGTTTTTCATTCGCCCATAGTAATAGACAAAATTGGTCTTAAAGTTACCTTAAATGTAAAATTATACATTCTTATCACATCTCTCGAGGATCATATTTGGCCCAGATAATGGCTGTCCCCAGAAATTTATTCGAGGAAAAGTTCCAGTTACAATATTTACACCACTCGGAAATGTATGTATATTATGAAATTTGAGAGTCAAAATATTTATATGATCAAACATAAACTCAATTTCTAGGTTTGTGTACCAGTTTGATGGATCTCTTGTTTTATTTACTTTTATTTTGCAGCCCACCTCGCCGATTTCAGGGCTCAAAACCTATATTTGATCAGAGCGTGTGGAATAAATATGCCAAAGTTTCCACGTATCAAAATTGGTAAATGAATTATTTGCATACGAAATGTCTGTGTTTAATTCACATTAATCAATGTTTCCATTACACGTTTTTGCGATCCCTACACCTGTGATATAAAAAAAAATGACAGAGATGTGAACATCACTATCCCACCCATGTTAATTAATCCACAAATTGTTGTTGTCTTTTCTTTGATAATTCCATTAACCAACGCATACTGTCATGAGAGCGCACCATTAACATGCTCAATGCACATTTCTGTACTGCATTAATCATGTTTAATATTCCAATAAAGAACACTGTAAAATACATTTCCTACAGTTACAAGGTTTCAAACAGGAAAATTGTCATTTTTTAAGCTGTTGCCTTTTGTGCACAATTTTAAATGAACGCATATCATTGCCGTGCATTGTTGAGCATAATGACAAATGTTTGTTTTGATTAACACAATGCATCAGATGTGCAGATCAAAGCTCTTTCATTGGAGTATGTATACTGTACATATTTGTGGATTCCTACCTTCCCTGCCAGTATGAGGTGACAAAGCAATAGACTACCGGTATATATTTGGTAAAGTTTTGAGGTGACAAAGCAATAGACTACCGGTATATATTTGGTAAAGTTTTCAACTCGAATGAAATACTTTTACAAAGAGATAGTTCCCACGTAACTGCTGCATCAAAAACACATTATGTAATACAACTCCAGAGTATTAAAGCTAAGAATGAGATCATTGGATCAGAAGTCAAGAATATCCTTGATGGATGAGACGTCCCGCTGTTTGATACTGGTATTAATCTATCTGGATCCGCTAGTCTTAACGCTATTACACGCTGTACTATAGATTCAATCAGTTCTAGTTGACCTGCATTGCCGAATCCTTTGCACAGCTTGTCTTCGACACTCAATTTTATTTACTGTCAGTAATCTGACAATTCATTTCCCCGTATCTTGTCTTTTCCGCTCCTTCTCAGCCAGATGAAAGGCTGGAAAGTCTGGTAAAGCTACTCGGAAAACAGACAATTTAATTACTTCGTTTCCTGTTCAGTGTCATAGAATAGATAGATACTTACATTATGTGCAAACTACAAATCTCTGCACGTATTTCCAAAGTTAAGGAAAGAAAATACCAGTATTGGCTGGCAGTGAGTTGGCAGTAAGTTTCATTTGTATGTTAACCCTTTCAATACTGCCCATTTTGGCTATTTTCTTGTGAGATTTTGAGAGAAATGACTACTTCAGAGAAAAAAATCATAAAAAAATAAGTACTGATAGCAGTA
>JBCAUI010057222.1:0-20449 GCA_038406195.1 Haplosyllis anthogorgicola | reverse complement strand
CGCTAGAGCAGACAGACGGAGTTTAGACACGTAGCAATACACACTAAGAAGGAAGCAGCCAGCACGGGTAGCCAGCTGACCGCACACCCGAGCTTAGCTACTTACCACACATTAGCATTCGCAGTTTTTTTTACATTTTTTCTTACTTTCACAATTTTATACATTTTTCTGTAGAAGTGGAAAAGTAGGCTAATTGTACATTTTCTGCGCACAGTGATCCTGCGGTAAATGCATCAACCCTTAATGCATGCCATACATAAACAGACTAAATCTGGCATGAACACATCCAGTACCATCTTGAGGACACAAGAAGTCCTGTCCATAGTGGTACAAATATCTTTTGTGCGTGTAAGTAAGATAGATTGGCTTGAGGTTTCGGTTAATCATGGAAAATAAGATTATGAATGGTGACACGTGACCCGTGAATGGGTGATACGTGACCTCGAGATTACCGCGGTGCAGCTGTCTTTATTGCCAATTAACGCGAAATCTCGTTTCTGGATGTGGAAACCCCTGGATTTTGGAAGTAATTTTGTTAATTATGGGCCCCATATTTTAACTTTTGTCTGAAAAGTGTTATTTCTAGGGCAAACCCTCTCGATTTGGCTCTTTCATTTTCATATTCTGTGAACTATGTCATCAAGTGACCTTCACCTACATAGTTCTTTCAATTCAGTCAAGTTCAAGGACAATTTACACACAGAACCGGGCTTTCCATCCTATGTAATCCATGTTGCCAAACAAGGAAAGTATTACTGATATTGATAAGCTTAATTAAGATATTGGCCAATCATGTATGTAATCCAAAATCAGAAATAATCTAAATGACCTTCGCTCATTAGAAACAATATGTTGACAAAATAACAAGATTAAGAATATGTATTGCAAAATATTACCTAAGAAGTATCACAGTGAAGACATTGATTTAACTGAAACATTGTTGTTCAGTTTGTACGTCAGAAATTCAATGAGTGCTTCTGCTTGACTGACAAACAGACTAAGAAATTTTAATTCAGTCTTCTCCATGTTGGCACAATATGAATTCAAGCTGTGTTATTGTTTGTGAAATGCTGTTGTTATTAAAGGGAAATCCTGTTGTTAAACAGTGTGGTATTTTATTCCAAAACAAATCGCGTTAAAAACACAAATCATGAACTTGTCTGAAGAAAAGCATGGTGCATTGCCTCACTTGTAACAATAGTATCTAATTGATAAGCTGTGTTTGACATTGTTCTTCCAGAGATAAAGCTGTAATTTGTCTCTGGGAGGAAAAATGGGAGGAAACGAGACAGAAAGCAACAATAGGGAGAAGGAACTGATAGAAAACTTCCTTAACCATGTTGATATTGAGACATGTACAATTTATTTCAGTGCAGTAAGGCCCAATGGTTGCATCCTTCACCACATGCCGCATTTTTGTTTGTCCAACAAGCAATGTTTAAGTTTGTACAAAAATAAAAATAAAATAGGTAGGAACGTAAGTGTGACGCATATTGTGCGGTAGAATCGCACTTTGATAGTAATAATGCTAAGCCACAGCTGTTACATTGGCGGATCTAGGGGGGGGCGGGAGGCGCCCCCCCCCTGCGGCCCAAAATTTCTTCATTTTCATGCAGTTTTTGGGGATTGTTGCACTAAAATTGGGGCGTCCCAAGGTTGGCGCCCCCCTACGAGAAATCCTGGATCCGCCACTGTGTTATATTTAGCTATGCTCTCTGTTAACCATTTAACAGGGGTTTCTATTACTCTCCTACCTGTAGGTTGATGAGTTATGGTTAAATAGCCCCAGCTTTCAGGCACTGCTGTGCTTCTCCCTCACAGTAAAATTGATGTATGTCTGATGGAAACTTCCTTAACCATGTAATTTTTTCGCAGTTAAGTATTTGTGTTGTTGTCAAACAGTGCCAGCATACCGTGCAAAAAGGTGTGTGCATTTTGACTGCTAGCAAGGAAAATAGTTCAAGGTTAAGGTTAATAATGAATAATAAGACCTGCTGGACACGGTATAATTGATTACCCTTCCCGTGTGTGCACATACACAGACGGACGGGGATTAATTAGCGGTCCATAATTAGGTTCGAGCCGCTATTGAAGCGTGGATCATTGCCAAACTGAGCGATCCGCATCGTGTGTGCGGAGAATACTCCAGCTGATATCTACAGTCAAACATACCGCATTACAGGACAAAACCAAAACACAAGGTGCCGATTCCACAAAGAAATTTTGAAGAAGAAATTTTGTAGTTGTTGACGAAGTTTCCGTGTGTTTCCACTATATGGAAGTATTCCAAACGTGAACTAATTCCAGTTGGAAAGAAACAAACAATCCTTTACACACAACTATTTATTTCTACAAAGACTACCAGAGATACAGGTGTGTTCTCTTCAGCTGCTGAATACACACTGAGTACAGTGATGTGGTCAGCTCGAATGCTGCCTCTACTATCATGAATATTCATTAATTAATTAAGTAGGTGCTGCACAAGGATGGGCGTGTGTGTTCCAATGTGCATGCAGAAATTTTACTGAGATTTCCAAAGTCCGGAAAATAGATTAATATTACAACACCCATGGGTTTTTAAAGCTTGAGTGGCTCTCTTGCCTGCACTCTCTTACAAACATTGTTCCCAAGGGTCACTTCTGGCCCTACACCTGGTTTTCCTTCCAACAGGGATGTACAGTGTACAAGCAAGCAGCAGCTTGCCTTTTGGACATCCCTCATGCTCGCAGACGAGGGTAGGGGAATTCTTTGACGAGAGCATCTCTGAGAGATTCTCCCTCCAGCACCACAATACATGTGCTACACCACCTCCCTTAACTACACGACAACTGATCGCTATCTCCTCACACCTGTTAACGCTTCACGGAGCCCTTAACACATTACCTTCTACTTTTCCTTGTTTGGATAAACTGCCAATGATGCAGACGTCCCGTTTTGAGGTGTGGTAAAAACATTACACCGGATATCCCATTGAGTAGGGCAAATACTGTCTGACTTGGCTTCATCAATTTGTAGACAGATGATGACATTGTTTTTATTGTGCGTAGTTTGAGTCGTGTCTATTCGCGGATCCAAATGTGGGGCGCCATGGTCGCTCGCCCCCTTCCACAGTTCATTGTGATTGGGGTTTCCCGAAACGTTTTGATAAAATATTTATGGGGGTTCCTTCCTGTGGAAAATTCTGGATCCGCCCCTTGACGATGGTTTGGTGAGAATTGTTTTAAAAATTCAGAAACACATAAGGTTTAAGACAGTAAAATTTCTTCCTGTGCTTTCTAATCGCATCAAGAGTACAGTCTTTTGTTCTCAGACGTTCTCAAATTTATATTTTTGGGGCTGATCTATTAATGAATATGTTGCACATCTAGTACCTTTCAGAATACCTCAATTAGGAACCATTGCAGCACAATGGTCTAATGATAGATTGCATACGGTATTGATGCTGGCTGCTAGAATTATATTCAGATGGTCCTACAAGGACAATGAAACTAAAATCGGGAGTACTGCGATTTACAATCAATGGACAAGGCATGACTATGTAGGATAACATCAGTAGATAACGATATTGAAACAGGAATACAAACATTAAATGACATCATTTAATTTGGAATCAAGTTAATTTTAAATATGCTAGTTTAGCACAACGGGAATGAATGAAAAATTATCTGAAATGAAGTGACGATTCAATCATTTTTATAACTTTTCACTTGATGGAAAAGTGATGGAAAGTTTTATGACCAAAGGGTTACAAATATTGTTCTGGTACAATGTTAAGGGATCAAAGCTTATTTAAAGCCTCATCCTAAAGACATCTCCACAAAACATCGGATCGCTCCTGATCTACCCATCAGATAAAGAGGTCTCTATGACTATAATAAATGATTATTGTTTTCATCTTATGTAAAAAAGAGTAACAACATTTATAAAGTATTTAGCCCGCTGAACTTTGTCATATATTCTCTGGGTATATCAGTGTAATTTCCCATTAATCAAAAGTGATGGATAAAAAATGCATAAAAGTCTTATTTCCCTGTCCCATTTCTTATGGTGTTTATTTCGTTCGAGGTAATTTGATATTTGTTTTGATTTAGATTAATTTATAAAGTGTATAAATTAAGAAATAAGGATCAAACTTTTTTATTTCCTGATACGTCGATACTTTGGTATTTTTAGGGTGCATGCAAAACAAACACAAAAGATTGAATTTCATTGAAATTGAAAATTTCAAGTCAGAAACCACAGATTTAATTTTTATTCCTTGTGTTGTTAAGTCTTAATGATGACGTAAATGATCTCTAGGATTGCGTCATTTTTATTAGAACTTCACACATTTTGTAATAAACGTCGCATGGACAATTCTAAACAGTATACTGAAAGAAAACCTGCCATAAAAGTGACAATGTGGTGTATGAGTGTGCGTGCGTGTGCGGGTGTGTGTGGACGATCGCGGGCGTGTGTGTGTCTGTCCATCAGACTGTTTGGTAGAGTACAACAATTTTTTCGACACTCGATTTTACTCAATTTCACACTGCGAATTTGACAATTTCCACAGATATTTTATTTCAAGTTATACCACGTGTGTGCTGTCACACAATAGAAAAAGTGTGTATTATTCACCGTTATCAGCACACTTTTTCTAGTGTGACTGCACGCAGTATAAGTAGGATATATCACTCAAAAGTATTGATTATTAGGCACCCTCGCTAGCGCTCGGCCACCTAATAATCAACATTTTTTCGTGGTGTATCCATTACATATTTTCAATAAAAATTACAGAAATAAACTACTTCCACAATTTTTAATCATCATTCATTAAAAGTGTTTACTATTTTCCAGTTTATCTAGTATTTCGTTTAATTCAGAGTCTATGGTGTTGCATTTTAACCCAAAGCTCCGTCAGTCTTTCTGGATGTAAATCTATTTAAATAGAACAATAATTATAGTGTTAGAAATTTCTTTTTACCGAATGGTTCTTACTATGACTTTGTAGGTGACACTATGTTACCGCAGTAAATACCTGAAAGTAATTTTTGTGTGCGCAAAAAGACATGAAGTCCGCATCCATGCGCCGTACCACAATATGACTATTGTTGTTTTTGTTTCCTTTAGAGAAATTATCTTACTTTTAAGAAAGATAGTGTGAGCCATGGAGTCTCACATAAGAGTATGGGTGGTCGCCTGTGAGTTAACACTATTTCTGCTACTTTTGTGTATCTTTTTCTCTGTCCTTTATGAATCAGTCATATGTGTTGAATTTATCTCAATGCGAAGGTAATTCACGCACAATAGATGTCTGCTTATCTTAGTTGATGCGTGTGCCTATTTATTTCTAGATCATTTAAAATTTTACCATAAGTCTCAAGAGATCTGTGTTTCCAGAGGGAGGTTCCAGGTCTCTTGGGAACCAATCAGCTGTGATCAAGCAAGCAAGACCACTCGTGATTGGGCAGAATCACCTGAGCGGTAACATCAAAGGCTGAAATCTAATCAACGTACACAGGTGTGAAATACCTCTTTCCTTAGTCCTGTCTTAATATGCTACCAAAAAAGGCGCTTGCAGGACTCAGAGATAGAGAGCAATTTGAGAAAAGTAAATTACCTCTAAAATGACAACTCAAATTGAAATGTGGTGGTGAAACTGCTGTAAAAGTTGAGAGAGGCAATCAAGGAACATGTGGGGTGAAATTTACCACTTCTTTTATTGCACAACTTTAACAAATTGGATTATAACTCCGTGAAATTTTTACCTGTCGGATTACGTCTCACCTGTTCAAGGATTACAAACAAATATATAAGCAGAATAAGTTTACTTATTACAATGAGCTGACAGAGCTGGATTATTGAAATAATGAATGTTCACAAAGATGTTGGTTAGATGTCCCACCTTACTCGTATTAGCAGTGGTTTACCTCGCCTGTGTAGCGCGTGGTAACTTCTTGTAAGTATATCTCGATGTAATTTGCCTTTCGTCAGTCAGTAGGGAACGAATTGTAGCGTGTATTTATTGGCCGTCAGGTGCTGCCACAATTGTGGAGCGGCAGGAAACTCCTATGCCTTAATATTGCAGTTCAGCACACCATCACATAATTTTAACTGCAAAATTGCGCTTCATAAGATACACTTTTGTACCCTACTGGTTTCATTCCAATATGGTATCTTTAGAGGATATTTGAGTCTAAAATTAGTTATGTAGGGTTTATTGATTTTCTAGATTGGTTACAATTTTCCAGTCTCCCCCATGCCTTTTCATAAATAACGCCTTTGTGACTATTGCAGATGGTCCTTACAGATTAGTATGGAAACTGTCATTTTCGAACGTTTTTCACTTCCATTTTGGTCAGAGAACACATTAGGTAATGATTCTCATGCTTTTTACTGCAAAGTACCCAAATCACAGCAGTTAAGACATCCAAGAAGAAAAAAATAATAGTCCTTCAGCCCAAATTGAGTTAGCTGAGTGTAATGATTTCCGCATACGTATTTACAGCACTCGCTGCTGAGATAATGTCTTTGATGTATTTTTACCAGAGCCCCTACTTGATATTCACAGTGATAGGTTACCCAGCCTTCTTACCCCCAGATCACTTACAGCCTCTTTGTTTCCATGGATGGTTTTTGTTTGTACAACTCACATATCCTCTCCACAGAGTGACATATGTCCAAATAAAGGGCTTTTACCCCAAAAAGGATTTAGAAGACAGAAACCAAAAGGCTGCAGAAAGAATCTGTTTCAAATTGGATCTGAGTGTAAACTTGCTTTTCTTCACAACAAAGCATCACCGGATAGGATATTAAATGTCTTCATATTTGAACATGTATGGGATGTTACGATTGGATTAACAAGATGTGACATGATCCAGAATGATTCAGACTCTACTGTGTTTGTTTTTGTAAGTTTTTATCTTTACGTCTTGTGCCATTTTCCAAATTATCTTTGCCAACCAAATTTGGCAAATTTACCTCATACTTTTTTTTTTAGTATTATTACTAATATTGATAACTTGGAAGATTACTAATTGTAGGTTTCATCATTACATTAAGTACAATATGAAGTAACTAATATTAGTTTTATCCTAAAAATAGTATTCACTTTGCTGTCTAATTTGGCTCATTTGCTTAGGTACATGAAATAGTAATAGCAGGAAAAGTGTCAAATTTGGGCAATAGAAATTGACGATGCGAACTAGCTCAGGACAAGGGTTTATTCTGCTTTTATGGTCCAGTCTCCTTTTGCCCCTGGTCTAATTCATTGACTGGCCCGCTCAACTTAGCTGTGATATAATTTTTATCCTAGGGTCAATTCCAATCTAATACTTACATTTACACCGTTAATCGGTCAAGAAAAGGATGTTTTCCTTAATGATAAATGTGTACGTATCATTCGCAATGACACATAAATACGCACATCGTTAAGGTCTAAAAAATTTAAAAACTATCACAGTTTTCTAAGGAGAAGTTCTATGTAATCTGAAGAAAAACCATCTCATTATTACCAAACATCCTGAACTGTGTTTTAAGAAATCGCCATTGCATTTTATTCATTTTATTTCGAAATAAACAAAGAGATAAAACCGCTTTATTTTCAAAGATATTTCAAACCGTAACAAAACAGGATTTAATGACTTTTGCCTTCTCTTCTTAATACAATAACTTTTGGACATATGTAACGCGTATAAAAGCAATTATGCTTTGTTGACATTTTCGAAGACTGTTGCAGAAAAATACAATTGCCTAATTGTGGTTATGGTTTACGTTTTTTTTGTTAAATAAACCTAATTTAAGAGTTAGAGACCAAAATGGCATTATAGACAGTATGTTCGTTTTTGAATGAACTACATTCAAGCTGAATGTTTTTCGTATGATATAGATAGATTATAATTTTCCTTTATGTTGGCTTTGTTACAATCCTATCTCATTTTGAATGCCAATTAAGTTAAGAATACTAAGAAACCACAGTTTCTGTGAGGTTGAGGATAACTTTAACTTCCATTCTAATATAGAAGAATTTCCTGTAACTTTGTACGTTAAGCAATGGCTTCTCCTAAATAAAACATTTCCATTGTCCAAAAAAAACCTCTTCAGTGCAACTTACCCTAATAAACAGGCAATGTTTTTCAAGTGTTAACATGAGAAAATGATTCGAATACCCCCAGTAGACTGAAAGGTGAACAGTCAGTTTGTAACAGTCTATAATAAACTCCTTAGAACCATTGATCATTGCTGCCTCTGACAATCAGACAATACAGCGCATTCATTTACCCCTGTCTATCTTATCTGTCTGGCAGTCACCCTTCTATTACAACCCTATAACCTCCAAACTACAGGCTCAGAAATGTACCCCTGAAGGCGGTAAACCACGGTTGACATACTGATATACAACACATACAGTACATTTTACACTTGTATTCTTCACTATAATTTACCATATACATATGTTACATTTTGTCAAATTTATTACTTGCAGCCAAATGCACAAAGCCAAATAGTACCTATTTGAAGATATCATATTTCCTTAAAATAGTCTTTAATACAAAGATAGGTGTGGATAAAATTACTGATGTTGCATTATACTTACTCAATAACTGCACTATTTGTTACAATCTAATTTAAAAGAAAATCAGTATAGTGTAAGTAATATTTTTCTAAATTTAAAGCACATCCTTATGTGTCATAAAAGTGTACTCGACTACTGGCGATATTTACGTAGTTAGTTTGATGTACAGTGATAATCTTTGTGATGATAATAATTATCATGCTATTCATCAGAACTGTAAGCATTATTTCAAGTAAATTTCATGAAAATTTATACTTTTACACAAATGACAATATTTCTTCAATGGGAGCATAGAAACTCAGATATTCCACAAAAGGTAAACACATTTGTAACCTGCGCTGGAGGTGATATGGTGATTTGATAGCCTACAATCAAATCCTAAAGAATTTGAGATTCCATTCATTAGGAAATCCCAGATCAAATAATTCAAATTGATTATACATGCCATATGGTCACTGACACCCTTATTTAGGGATTGAAGATGGGTGAAATTTGATCTAATCCAAGAGGTATACTTGATGTCAAGGTTTGATAATAAATAGTGGCATGGTAGAAGATTTAGAATGCAAGTCTCCACCCCCTGTATACATGATGTGTCTGATTCTAAGGTACAATTTTGACACTTTTCAAGTCAGTTTAGAATGCAACCCTACAATTTAGCTTCATTTGTAGATATTTATGCCAATTTCATGTGACCTGCATATGTATTTTGAACAGATGATTGTTCTTGAATAGTTAACACAATTCAAAATTGTCTTGACTGAGATGCCAGATAAGATACAAGTGTAACATGTTTGCTAAGTTAATAGGTTTGATTTATTTTGTGCTGAAACAATCAGTAAGAAAATCCGAGTGAAGGAATTCTTTAAGCTTCTAAATCATAAAAAGTTGACAAATGCTACATGGTATAAAGTTATGTTTTAAACAATGTAAAAATTGTTCATTTTTCAATCTTAAAAGAAGACAATCACATAGTACTCATATCTGCTAGAAATAGGTACATCTATGCTGTGGTTGCTGGCAAAATGTCAGTCAATCAGCCTTATCTACAAGTATCCTAATTAACATTATAATTCACCTGATCTTATCCTTGTAAGAACACACAAACATTACCAACTACTTTACATAAATGTCAAATATTTGTCTTGTATTTGTTTTAATAACCACCAAATACACTGACAACTTGGTTGCGACTTTTTTCAAGGATGAATAATCCAGATTTAATTTAATGTAGGTGTTAACTTTTTACTATATTCCCACCTATTTGTAGTAACGTTCTTTTTTAGTTTATACAAACCCACATGTTACAACTTGATCTCTTTCAAGGTTCAATTAATTTAGCAAATTGTGTGTCCATTAGCGCTTGTTAAGGGTTAAATGGCAAATTTTACTTTACGAATGTAATCACTGTACATGGCAATATGCTGAATAGGGGTACTTACGTAGGCAGGAATCATGTCATATTTAAGTCCAATAAAAGTGCGTTGATAGATATTTGAATAATGACTGCAAAAAGTAATCTCGTAACTTTTACAATTGTGATTCCAGTAAAAGTTTTCCCTTTTCTCATGTTACAGTAGAAAATATTCTGTGCTGTTTGTGTTCCATGATTACTGATCAGCTAAAAAAAATCTTAAACTATTCGTAGTTTTTGTAATGCCAAAGTGTTACAGTACACATTAAATTTTTGATTTCTATCAATAACGGACCACTTGTCTGGATTTGAAATAATTGGAGGTTTAACATGTTTTAACGGGGCGTTACCCAAAAGTGGAAGAGAACTTCATGTAAAATAACATATGGAGAGAATATCAGTTCCGTAAAGTTGAAATAAAGTTTGTGGCAACAACAAAAAGTCTCAAGTTTGTAAATTTAAAAATACACGCAATGTGCCATTGGAAGAAATAAGTGTTATTGTTTAACTGTAATGTACAATGTTAATTCTTATTATTTCAAGAATGGAAATTTATCCTGCCTTATATAAGTTACGTTATTATTACACTGTGAATAATGCCTAAACAATTGATTGAAAGTAGTCGGGTGTAAATAAATGAAAATAGGAGTAGTTATAAGCTGATATATAAGCCTATCCATAGTTCAATTTGTACCTTCTTAGAAACTACAAGTGTTTGTAGCTTTACTTGAATAAAAATGTCCAAAATCTAAGGAATAGTTCAGAGGATGAAATGGCCGGTTAAGGTTCTTCATTTTGAGAACAATGGATGCTTTCATCTAAGTTAAAGACACAGCATGGAATTCCATTAACGCAAAACGAAATCCATTTCAGAGGCTGACGTAGCCCTTTTACAAACTTTACCTTTATTCTTGGGTTTATTCACAGAGCATTATCATCAGTAGTAGCATTAGGCGCTAACATCATCTGCAACAAGATCCCGGGCCTGGCGCCTCGTCAGCGGACAATCTGTCAGAGCCGGCCCGATGCGATAGTCGCCGTCGGCGAAGGAGCGAAGCTAGGCCTGCGGGAGTGTCAACACCAGTTTCGCAACATGCGCTGGAACTGCACGGACATCGGCTACAGGCAGCCCGTCTTCGATCAACTGCACCCGCTCGGTAAGTCCTGTAAGTCGAAACATTTTACTTTACCTTTTGTAGCTTAGTTCAGTTTAGTTTAGTTTATACGGTGTAGTGTATGATTCGTTTTGTTTTGTTTTATTTATTTATCTGCGAATTCTCTGACAAATCAAGAAATTCCTCTTAAAAGTTAGGGTGCAGAACAAAAGAACAAACAAAAGAATTCCATGCTGTGCTTTTGAATTTCGGCTCTTAAGTTTTAATATGAATTTCTTGATTTGGACTAACAGTGTTCTTACTCTCTTAGCATGTCTCAGCATGAAGATACACATGGGCCTTTAGGCACACATACAGACACACACCACACACACATGTACACACACACACACACACACACACACACATGCATACACCACTTGTACATAAACATAATGACATACATAAAACAGGCTGCTGATCCACTATTAAAACGTTGTTATTATCCGTGGGGATTTTAATGTCAAAATACATTTGAGTATCGCAAGACATCAAGTAACAACATTTTATATGAAGTCCAATTGTTAGTTGTGGGGGAGAATCTTATTTACAGGGGTAAATAAGTACGCGTTTAGTAACTTCAGTGATATATGGGCCACATAGTGACAATAACGTCTGCGACTTCATGAAAACAAATCCGTTTGTTATTTCGCTTTATGACGACATGCGTTTGTGAATCTGTAACGCACGAGTCCGCAAGTTACTCAGAGCATTTTCATAAACTTAACGCCCATCCTTTAGCGGTTTATTACCTAACACTACCATCAGCACATTTTCTTAAACTTAATGCACATCCACAACGCAACAAAATGTATTGTTATGTTGGTTTATTACATAAAACTACCAGACCAGCGTTCTGTAATAAACCAACATACAAAATTTAACGCTTGTTGTTGCGTTAAAGGGTGGGGATGAAGTTTTTGAAACGAGCTGATAGTGGATACAAAAGTGGATACAAAAGTACCCACGAAAACGAAGCATGTATTACTGGTTGGCTCAAGAAGTACTCATGATTAGTCTATTCGTGTCACTGAAAATGGAGAATATATCTGTTTTATCGAGGTGAAATTTTTACGTCGAAACAATTTTTTCGACATTGCTCATTTAGCCTCATTTAGACTGTTTGACTGAGAACACAAGGCAAAACTCTTTTGTTCGCGCAAGTAAATTTGAAATCCTGATCTGGTGTTTCGAATTTTCATTTGTCGGTTCTTTTGCCAAATGTGTGAAATGAAGACAGTTGACCAAGATAAGTAGTCAAGAAGGACGGTTGGTCCGCATCACATTAGATTAAAAACACATAATACAGGGCAGTGTATCAATTCTAATTCTTAGTTCTTATTTATTTTTCAAATTTATTTTTCAGGGTGTTATAGTTTGCCTTGTAACATATTATTCTTGAGTTTTGTATTGTTTAAACACGTCAATTCCAGGGACACATACTTTGTTCTCGTATAACGCAAGTCTGTCCGCTACTGCAGTAGTATTTGTGAAATATTCTGAAATTTAACCTTCATTTCTAACAATAAATGATATTTGGTAAATATTTCCATATTTGGTAGGAATACCTCTGCTCATTTCGATGTAGCCGGTTTTCTCAGAGACTGTTTGATGGGGATTTAACCCTTTACCCCTTTGCTATTCAATCAGGGTAATAATGAAGGAAAGAGTAGATCACACAACCACACATACCCTAGGGGTGCATACCTAGACCCTCAACCCAAGTCAGGGACACATAAATAAATTACACACTTGTATGGGGCGAGTTAATGAGAAACTAAACGAGCCTAACTCACTCCTATGGTATTTCACACATCATAAACATATGCTTGACTGCACCACGAATAAAAGGTAGATAATATAGGGGATAGGGTGTCTTTGATACACTGTCAATTCTACATAAATTAAATATCACACCATTTAAGGAGTTTTATATGAGGTTTTGATTAACTTCCATTTGTGCAGTTAATTATATTGTACTGTAAATGGTATATCACTTTTGAATGAAAGTGAAGTCAATGGGTGTGGGTAAACATGATTAAAACCGAACCCTAAGATTATTGTGAATGTTCTCGGGTATATAAACTTAGCTTTTATTGAGACAGTGTATCATGGTGATGTCCATATATCTGAGATCTTTTTCTTACTTCACTACTGGTGAATTATAGGAAATTAGTTGTTCTAGTCATAGCAAGAAATTCACATGAAATCTGGTTCGAGTCACTTGGAATGACATTGAGCTGTGTAAATATAACCTGATGGAGACTGTACAGGTGGTCTTGTACTCACCATATATATACTATAAAAGCATAAAGGGAATTTTCTGTACTGCTGTACTTATGATGAAAAGTTATGATGAAACCTGATGAAATCTCTTGAAAGGAATACAATGTTGGCGACAACAGAAAGTATATTTTTGTCCACCTGCGTGGCCCAGCGCAACTATCTATTGTTCCAAAATTAACCACTGTTTTCCTTAGATGAGCATAAAAATGCCAATCCTGCTCATTGCTCTTCTTCAAAAGTAGAAGTTGGACCAGACGCATAATTTTCCACACAAAAAACCCAAATGATCTGAGCCACTTCAGTGTTTCGCAAACTCAGAAAAATTACTCTGTTGTCAGACACGAACGAAGTACATCATATTTATTGCCCGTCAGGTGCTGCCACAGATTTGTGGTGGCGAAAAATTCTACACTCTACTGTATTCTCTTTGCTCTCTGCAGCTTAATTCCATTCAACAACACCTCCATTATTATACTTCCAGGGACAAAAGAGGCGGCGTTTCTTAACGCCATCAGTTCAGCTGGCGTAACTTACGCCATCACCCAGGCGTGCTCGACCGGTAACTTGTCCAGCTGCGGATGCGATAAGAACAAGCTGGAGGGGAAGTTCTCTCCTAACGGCTGGAAGTGGGGAGGCTGTAGCGCAGATATCAAGTACGGACTGGACTTCGCGAGGATTTTCGTTGATGCGAGAGAGATAAATGAAGATGACAGATCCTTGATGAATTTGCATAATAACAGAGCTGGGAGAAAGGTAAGAGGAAACGTTTACTTAGGCTACTTGTTAAATGCCTCATTGAATGTAACACTTTTCTGGGGATAAATACAATAGTCCTTACCGCAAGCATAGCAGCAGTATACACATCAAGGTTCACTACCGTAGAGGGGTATTTAACGGCTGTTTACGGCAGCTACCAAAGAAGTACAGGGAACCATAAGGGTAGACACCAGGTAGATGGTAAAGGCGAAGCCTAGTCGAGGAAAGCCTTCACGCGAACACATGAAATATTACCAAAATAATTTCTCCTTCTATTAGTGTAATTTCCATAAAAATCATCACCAATTTGAGGAAGATCACTTGACGCTTTTGGTCTGAAAGAAAAATTGTTTAAGTAAAATATAATTTTGAAAAGTAAAAGTGGTTCTTTGTTAAACGTCTTAAGAAAATTACTCATACTTTCGTTCACATACGCAGACAAAATCCGAATAGACAAGTTTAGACTTAATGGTTTCATACTGTTGTCCGCTCTCCCACTCAAAGACAAACAAAGGTTGCAATGCAGGTCAAAAGATACATTAAAATTCGTTTTTTATTTTTTCTCTAACATATTTTGGTCTGCCATTGACAAGTTTTCAAGAGAAAGTATTTCTGTGATTGTCTTGAAAGGACTTAACCCTTTGCAAGCCATAGTAAATGAAAGATTGCAAATAGAAAGTTTATATTCTGTAAGAATATTTCCGCATGTTCCAGCAAATCAGGAAATTCTTGTTAAAATTTAAAAACAATGAATGCCAACACAAGAACACCTGTCCACAAAACCTGAATAAATAGAGGAAGCCAGAAAAGTAAAAGTAAACATATCTATGAAAACAATGTTAGAGAAATTGCACATGCGGAGATGCACAAATTAACGCTTGAAACATGAACTTCAGGCAAATGGAAACTAGTAATTCAGTTTTGGTTCAAGAAACGTGAATTTTGCCGTCAATACACGAAAAACCTATTGCTAAATAATTCATACATTAAGAGTTAGAAATGATGTTTTATGCCCTTATGGTGAGAATTTTTCCGTGGATATATCAGATACATTCCGCAAATTTTAGCCACTTTGGCCAGGCTTAATCACATACACATCTGACAATCAATGGCACCCATTATCTTACCACCAATAACGAGACGAGGGTTGTATGTCCAATGCAGTTTGCTTGGCAGAAGAAAAGTCTCAATTTTGTAAACGGTAGAAGTTTGCGCTATGTGCCATGAGAGGAAGTGTGAACTATTATTTATCTGTAATATTCAGCGTTAAATTCTATTATTCGAGATATGAAAAATTTATCCACAAGCAGCTGTGATTTTCTTTGTCATATGCATCACAAAAACAGCAACGTATAATTTACGTCATTCTTCTATTGCTAAAAAAATCGCATGTGCACAGAGTTTTACGCCAGTTTTCCATTTCCAGAAAGGCAATAATTACAACCACAAACACCAGCACCAAAACAGTTCATGGCGGCATGGAATGTTTAATAAAAGGTGGAAATCTGACTTTGGTTTGGTCTCACTATCTGAGACCACAATGCCTGTGTTTATTTTGTCACAGAGAAGTTTGCACAAAATCTCCCAAAGTCCTTCCACGCTCACACAAAGTCTATTCAGTGCTTTAGTTGATCTTAAGCATGAGGAGCCTGTTTAAAGTAAATATCTTCTAATTCTTTAGTAAATAACCTTAAGGATACAGGCCTTTTTCAATTTATTTTAGACAATTTCTGCAATAAACTATAAAATGAAACGAATAAAACAGGTTAAGAAGCCACACTGTAGCAAGAAATAAGTATATTCTTATTGTTTGTAAAAAGTCTTTATTCTACATCAAGAGACATGAAACGTTCTTCCATCAAACCACTGTTTGTAACCCTTAGGTTAGATAATAAATATTATATATCTATTGATTGAGTAACCATCAGCATATTGTAAAGAAATATTCTTGCAAGTGAGGCATGGTTCAACATTATCTTTGAAACACAATTATATAACTTCACAAATGTGTAAAAGTTTAGTGTTTCGTTGCTTTTGGAAAAGCAACTTGTATCAATTACACATTCCTCTTAAGGAAAAGTTACATGATTTACTTTGCTCATTATTCATTGGTTTTCACTTTAAATGCTCTTGGATAAAATAACAACAGACAAAGTGGAAACATATACTAATTACTTAAACCCCAGCATGGGCCAGACACCTTAAGGTCGCAGGAGAACACAATATTGAGAGACTTCTGGAATTAAATGGCACATAATTGAAATCTTATCTGTTTTGATAGGACTTTAATGCACACTTTGATGAGACCTATGATTGACAGGTTGCCTACAATGACACATGCTGTAGCTTTGATAAATCATCACAACCTGGCAAATTCCCTTGACTGCTATTATTCTTAAATACCATTCGTTTTACCTTTCTCTTTATAAACTGTATTAACTTTCAGGATTTAAGCCCCGAGATGTATTAACCGCTGTATTTATATCAGTAACAAAACACTGAACGATCCATTTCACTTTTAATTATAATTTCCCAATAAAACACTTTGCCAAATGCGGTCACAGTTAAGATCATCGCTACTGAAAAACACCCCAAAGTCAGGGAATTTTTGCGAAATTAGCTTTGACTTTTCGAAGATTTACGTTGATGAAGATATTTCTTTAGAAAAGGTTGACTTTCTCAAACAATACAAACAAAATTAACTGAATTATTTTGGAAATTGGTTGTCCTTATACGTGCACTTTTCCCGAAAACTTTTACTAATTTCAAACTAGCCAACTTCAAGTCGAACTCTGTTTGGTGCAGCATGGGTCCAATACACACCAATTTCATTCTATGAGCAGGAAAATCCTGATAACTGTCGACAATACAAGATCACATCGAGTAATTATCTTCAGCTTCTGGTTGTCAAGAATTTTCAGTTCATGACAGAAATTAACCCTTCCCTGTGTTCCTATAACTATCACAAAAGAACAAGTTATTGTTCAATTTGGAGATACCTTTTATTTTCAGGATATTTTTTCTGATAATAGATTTCCGATTGTATTTAAGATCATGAACTGTTTGATATTCCCATGATCTAGTCTTTCATTTTACTACAATGGAATATCACACCGTATTTCATTGGAACGATGTACTCTGTTGTTCCTGGACAATGATGCGAATAATAAACTGTCATTAACAAGTTTATTTCACTTATCACTTAAAGTTTAGAAAAAATATGGAATGTTATCCGCAAGACGTTTAAGCAGATAAAAATGTTAATGACTATTATTTATTTAACAATTGTAAACGTAATCTTTATCAAAGGCCTGTGATTTTTTCACTTCATGTAAAAGCTGAGTATGTAGGTAGCGCGTGGCTATAAGTGTTATAATATCATACCAGCATTATGTCAATTGCTTTCCTTATCTTAGCATATGTCAGTCAAAATACCTCAAATTAGCACATATATTTACGTAGATCTAAAATAAATTCAACCTGTCATAAAGGTATGATTATTTCAACACATGGGGAAAATTCCAAATTATCGCGATATGTTGTGTAAGTGTAGTGTAGCATTTAGCATGCACACTACTCGTGCTAGTTTTCTGCACAGGGATTGTAACATTGGTCAGTGTCTCATAAAAGACTTACCATACAGAAGTGTAAAATTAGCACCAGCAAGTGAAGGTTTGAATATGCCTGCCCATATGAAGATGTAGGCTGTCCCCTATTCTTATTTCAATGTGATAGCTCACATGAAGATTTTGAGAAAAGGCCCCTGTGAAATTAAGGCAGCAAACAGCAGCTGTATATCAAATTTAATTTACTTTAAAACTAACTTTATGTCCATTTTCTTTCAGAATCTGCGGGACAAGTTGAGTACTCAGTGCAAGTGTCACGGAGTGTCAGGCTCCTGTACCATGAAGACCTGCTGGACGATGCTGCCAAGTTTCCGGGACATTGGCGACAGAATCATGGAGCGATATTGGCGTTCACGGCAGGTCATCCCCATCAAGGGCAGAAGGGCCCGCAAACCCATCTTCTTAAAACTTAAGCGGTCAAAACGACCAGACAAGAAGCCAAGAAGAAAAGACTTGGTCTACCTAAGTAGGTCACCTAATTACTGTGATTATGACAAGCGAACAGGTTCGCTAGGAACTGTGGGAAGGGTGTGTAACAGGACTAGCTCTGGCTATGATAGTTGTGATTTGTTATGCTGTGGCCGGGGCTACAACACTCATCAGTACATGCGCAGTTGGCAGTGTAACTGCAAGTTTCACTGGTGCTGTCACGTTACATGTCATAAGTGTCAAAAACTCACAGAGGAATATACATGCAAATAAGTTGTTATGACGTCATCATATGCAAATTGCATTATGCAAATATGTACATTATGCATAATTCATTCGCAATTTTGACATGTAAATTTAATTTACATGCGCAAAATGTACACCAAAAATGTTATAACTTTTGGAAACAGTCAATTGCGACAGAATTGTAATCAACCTGTTTCTTTTTCATACTGCAAAAGGAATAATCCTCCTCTAAATCATGGGGGTTTTCTGAAAAGTTTATTCCAACCATGTGAAGATTCATAAATGTTTATAGTATTCTTTTAATTTTTGATACTATCGTACTGAATTACGTAACACAATTAAATGATAAGGTTATTCAATGCAATAAATGTGCTTACTACGTAGATTATAATATGCTTCATATTATAATCGTGAAGACGAATTATTAAAGCGTTTTAATTTACACTGTACTCGCTTTAGATCTAATACCGCTGGTGTGAAAACGCTCTAAAATGTAGAATAGACAACACAACACTGGGTGTAATATTTATATTGTATATTTATATGTAAATAGTTACATAATTCATTATCTGTAGGTTGCTGTTAATCATTATCGCAGGAGTTTCATCAGTACAAGATTTCCCTATCATTTTGCCTTAAATCAACTGGTCAATATTTGGTTCCGTCGACTCTCCCAATCCCATCTACCACAGTACCAAACTGTGACTTTTATTGAGCCCATTCGTTACCTTGCAAGTCACAAACTGATAGGAAAATCTTGTATTGCCTGATGAAAATTATATTAATTGGTGAATTTAGAAAATGAAAAGGATTCCACACTGTGCAATTGACAAGCATAAGCATAAGAACACAGCGTGAAATTCCTTTGTTCCAAATGAATACAATTTTGCAAGATTTTTTTCTTATTTTATTTCTTTATTTTTTCTTAATTTTTTTCTTTTCAAGTTATAATTGTACAATTCACGTCTATTGTGTTCACCTCCTGTGGTTTATATTGTTGTCTATTGTGCCATATACTTCTGAGTTATTCTTATCTGTCAAAAATTGTTGTGTTTTACAAAAATATTTATGCAATTATGTGTTGTTAAAATGTAGTGGTGATACTTAAAGTTAGAGGCTTCCAAACAACAAAACGCAACAATGACAAACAGAAGTATGTAAAATTACTTATTTAATATTTTAATGTTTTTGAAATTTAAAAATATTCCGCTTATTCTCGGAATTTCCTTCAATTCTATTCAAAGGAACCCAAACTCTACAATTCATGTTCTTGACATTGTTATATTTCAACATACAGATACATGTATGTTTGTAGCTGATATATGCCTTTACCCCCTGGACATTGAAACCCTTACATTACACAGATCTGTATCACTATCTATTGTATCCTTATCTGATTTAGGTACCCTCAAATCTACGTAGCAACCATACCCAAAATGGCACAGGTACATGTCACTTCCACCAGTGTACATGTTGGCCAGTGTGTAAATTTTAAATCAATAAACAGAACATAAGTTTACAATTTCTTTTCATAAACATTCTGAGAAAGAGTTTTATCCATAATTAAACAGTACATTAGGTTGAAAGTCAACATTTTAGATATTTCCTTGAAAAGTTTAATGATGTACTACAACACTAAGTATTCGATATTAGCACTTAATTTAATCAAAATTTCATGCAGAAATGTTGACTTTGAAAACATTCTCCTATTCGGATTTGATTGTTATCAAATTTATAATCAGCCGATACCATAAGTTGATTTGAAAAATCCCTATCCGTTCTTTACCATGTAATGTATGTTTACACACCATTAATGTTAAGATGAACGATTTAAAGGGCATTATCTAAGGTTTCTCTTAATTCCTTTTTTCACGATAACACGTTTCTTTTCTTCTTGATGAGCTAAAGATAACAAGAAAGCCGGGGGGCTTGTGGCACAGCTGAAAGAATGTTGCTGTATTACTATTTCTTGATGCACTTACGG
>JBCAUI010057111.1:0-20453 GCA_038406195.1 Haplosyllis anthogorgicola | reverse complement strand
TCAATTCCCTCATGTTATTCCAATACAAATTGTGAACATGACCCATTACTATCTATTTGAAGTAAAAAGCCACTTTGCGACACTTGCATGTGCACATCAGCACTCCCCTCCCTCCCCACTAAGTTAGGGGCAACCTCACACCTATGCCTTTAAGCCTTGACTCCTGAAAAGGTACCCAACTGGTGCCCCAGACATCATTCAGATGTAAGAAGGGGGGAACCAGGGTAGCTAAGGGCTACCCTTGTCCCTCCTTGGGAGTCGGCATCATCAGTGTTCCCATCTAACAGGCATGATTCAGTCTACTGCGGAGTCCATCCCAGCCTCAGGGGTGGGGGCATCACTCATGCAGTCGCTTTCAAGGTTGAATGGCCCAACATCCATCCATGGGCAGACTCGGTAAGTTCCAAGTGCCCGACCACAGGTCGCTGTTTCTGTGGGCTGGCCTAGAGATAGGGCATTGCCCACTGCACACTGCACACTGTGGCTTCTCCATCTGGTTCCCCAAAGGGGTGTCAGAACTGTGGTCTACCTTGGGGACTATGTTGAGAGAGCAAGAGCCGGTGCACAGTGGGATGGCTTGGCTATCCTTTGCCCCACTGGCATTTGCCTTGACAGCAGTTAAGAAGTCGATTCCAGTGGATGGTTTTCTCTTTCCCATCAGGGTCTCTGATGCAATATACAGGCACATTGTTTGCGATACAATCTATGACCTCGTACGTAACATTGCCCCATTGATCCTCGAACTTCCATTTCCCAACAAAGGCATCACTCTTCACAAGAACAGTGTCCCCAAGTCTCAGAGTAGCAGTGCCAGTATGGTGATCATACAATCGCTTCTGATGCTTAGCCTCCTCATCCTGAGCCTGACGGGCCATGTCAAAGGCCATCTGCAGGTGCTCTTGGATGGAGGCTACATATTCCAGTACATGCTTCTGGCATTTATCTCCCCATATCGTGGGGAAAAAAATCTAATGGGAGTCGGTGTTGCCGTTCAAACATGAGGTAGAAGGGACTGTACCCAGTGATGGCAGAATGTGTACAATTGTAAGCCTGCACTACCTCAGCCAGGTGATCTGCCCAATCTGCCTTCTTCTCCTCATCCAGCTTGCCCAGCATCCTTATCAACATCTGATGCAGGCACTCGACCTGGCCATTGGTCTGAATGTGATAGGGCGTAGTTTGGCAGTGCTGGACTCCCAGTAGCTTGCATAGCTCTTTGACTACATCACTAAGAAAATTAGCCCCCCAGTCGCTGAGCAGTCATGATGGGGCTCCAAAGACCAACATGAAGTTCTTGTACAAGACATTAGCCACAGTCTTGGCCTTCTGATCTTTGGTGATGTAGGCAGCGGTGAACTGGGTGAAATGATCCATCAGGACCAGAACGTTGACAACCTTAGGTTGTTCATTTAGTGGAGCCGTCCACTCCATTGTTGTATAATCTATGTTTAGTAGGTTAAAGGGGCTAGTTGCCATGATGGGGTGTAGCAGTGCCATCCCCCCTGCACCTTCATGTTTGATACACTGGTGACAGCCTCTTACTGATGCCTTGGCATACTCTACCAGGAAGGTGATGGTTGGGGTCACCAGAACTGTTCCTTCAAAAGGTTCATGGTCCTGTTTTGCCCTTGGTGTCCAGCATCCCAATGACAGCAATTGAGGGCCTTTTGCTAATAGGAGGCCACCACAACAAACAGTAGGGAGGCATGGGACTCACCCTTTGGGTTCAGTTTTGTGTACAACAAGTTGTTATGGATGATGAAGTTGTGCTGTAAGCAGAGGAAGGCACCACCCTCATCTGTCTTGGCTAAGGGCCCTAGGGCCCTGGCCAGAGCTCCCTTCCTCTTTGAGTGCACCCACAACATGCAGGTGTGGATGATTTCATCCTCTTCCTGCACCTCCAACCAGTCCATGCTGGGGACCATTTTGATCTGTGCCTGCATGGCAGACACCTGATGGGTTGCTTTCCCATGAGTCTCAGGTGAGAGGGTCTCAGCCGAGTCAGCACTCCCCACACAAATGCCATTGAGTATGGCCTCAGCTTCATCTGGGCTCAACCTACTAGTCTGCTGGCTTGGGGTGTCTGCCACTCGGTTCTCCGTGCCCTTGACATATTCTAATGAGAACCGGTATCCGGCCAACTCAGCCACCCACCTGTGCCCAATCACATCTAAGTTAGGTGAGGTCATCACGTACATGAGTGGGTTGTTGTCATTCCTGATGGTGAAGGAGGCGTGGGCCAGGTACTCTTTAAACTGCACAGTCACAGCCCATTTAAGAGCCAAAAACTTGAGTTTGCTCATGTGGTAGTTGGCTTCATGCTTGTTCAGTGTCTGGCTGGCATATGCCATGGGATGCCAGCCACCATCTTTCCCCTTCTGAGAAAGCTCAGTGCCCAGACCATCTTTGGAGGTGTCAGTGTGGAGTAGGAAGGGCTTGTCAAAGCGAGCCAGTCAGAGCACTGGTTCCATCAGCAGGGCTTGTTTGAGCCCTCCAAAGGCCTCTCGGGCCTTTTCTGATAGCTCTACTCTTTCCTTTTTCTTGCTGGCCCCCTCTCCCTTCAGGTAATCCATGAGTGACTTAGCCTTCTTTGAGAACCCCTTGATGAACTGCCAGTAGTGCCCCACCAGGTTGGCGAAAGACCTGATGTCAGTGTATGTTGTTGGCAAGGGGCACTCAGCAATGGCCTGCAGGTTGTCCTTGGTGGGTCTGATACCAGCCTCAGAGACATGGTGAGCCAGGTAAATGATTTCCTTCTGAAAGAAATGGCACTTGGAGGGTTTGAGTTTAAGGCAATGCTCTTGGAAGCAATCGAATACGGCTTGGAGGTGTTTGAGGTGTTCTGCCCTGCTGGACAAGTAGATGATCATGTCATCCAGGTAGATAAGGCAGTACATCAGATTGAGCTCCCCCCTGCAATTTTGCATCAAGCTCTGAAAGGTTGTCAGTACATTGCAAAGCCCAAAGGGCATGCACTCACACTCGAAGAAGCCCAGGTTACTGACTGTGAAGGCAGTGTACTTCTTTGATCCAGGGCTCATGAGCACCTGCCAAAAACCCAAAAGGAAATCCATGCTAGAGAAGTGACATGCACCCCACAGGTAGTCCAATGTCTCCTGGATGTAGGGCAGTGGGTAGGAGTCTTTCCGTGGCCCCCATCCTTCTTCTGGACCAGTACTGTGGCATTGCTCCATGGACTCTTGCTAGGGGTGATGGTGCCAGCCTCCTGCATGGCCCTCAGGTGTTCCTGCACTTCATCTGTCATATGAGGTGGGATCCATTGAAACCTCTCTTTTATGGGAGTGTCGTTATCCATGACTATTTTGTGTTCCATAGCACTCATGCAACTGAGCTTGCCTGGCTCCAGGGAAAAGACATCATGGTATTCCCTAAGGAGGGCCAGTGTCTTCTGGACCTCAGCCTCAGGCCAGGCATCCAGGCCCTTCAGATCTAGCCTCTCCTCCTATAAATCCTGTCATTCCAGCACTGTCAGATGCCTGGAAGGTGGGGCATCTCAGGCACCATCCTCCAATTCCTGGTTGAGCTCCTCAATAAGGCCAAGAATGATGTGCTTGTCCAGGACTACATTGATGGCAGTAACCCTGGTGATAGGGGCTCCCACCCTCAGTACCAGCTTGGCCACTGTGGTGTTTTCCAACATGACTGACAGCTTCCTGGAACCTATTGTGAGCTCAGTGACAGATGACTGCAGGCGTATCCCCACAGGGAGCTGACCATCGCCTTCCTGCAATTTGGTGGTCATGATTCGCAGGCACCCTTCTAAGAACATCATGGCCACCCTGTACTTCACCAACATTCTCAAGAATGGATGGAGCCCCATCTCCCTCAGGAGGTTTGCCACCTCCTTGTAATTAGTGGGGCCGTCCATGGCACCATCCCCAGTAGCCTCGGACTCTGACTGGGCCTGGGCTGCCCATGCCCACAAGAGGGTACTCACCCAGGCATTGGCCCAGGGCACAGCCAGGTGATCCAGTTCTCCCTCTTTTATGACCTGCACCACTCAGTCTATTGTTGGGGTCCCCAAAAGTAGTGGGATGCATTCAGCAAAGTCAGATTGATGTGAAAGCACCTAGGCCACATGATCTTCATCAAACCCAGCCATGCAGTTGACCTGGACCCGCATGACCACATAGCCCATGACTTCCAACCTATTCCCCCAATTCCATTGACCATGACCTGGCCTGCTGCATAGAGGTCCAAAAGGGCAAAGACATGCAGGCCTCTGGCCATGACAAAGTCTGGCATTATCAGGTTCACAGTGGACCCAGTGTCTATCAAGGCTAGACAGGGTTCACCTTCAACCCAAACACAGTGTACCATGTCCTTTCCCACCCAAAGGCTGACGGCATCCTGATTGATGAATGGTGGCACAATCTTAGTTAGAGGATTTCCCCTGGGGGCAACTGGCACCCTCCTTCAGGGGGTCCTGGCCTCCTATCCTTGGCCCCCTGGCCATTTAAACACCATCACTTTCCCTCCTTGTCCAGGCATTTGCAGATGAGGTGTTTGTTGGAGCTGCAGCCAAAGCAATGGCATCTCCTTTCCTTGTATTTGTTTACTGCCGTTGACAGGCAGACGTCAAACAAGACGAGGCTTTCATCCAACTCATTGCCCGAAGCCCCCATGCCCCCTTCCTGATTGGAAGAGGTGGGGAACACTGGTATGAGAACAGCTATGTGGGCCTTGCCTGCAGGGTGTGGCTGGGCCTTCTCATAGTACTTATCATGTCATCTATTATTGCCCACACTAGATCAAATCTTAGTCACCAGGTCATCAAAGGTGAGCTCATCCAGGCAGTCTTGCAGATACATCACCCCAGCACACAAGTCTTCTCAGAGGCCACCATGTAGGTGCTCTTTGCAGACACAGCCCATGTCTTTCCAGGGCAGATGCTCTGGGAAACAGCTATGGACCATCTCCACCCTGTCCCGGACATGCCCGGCAAAGTCGCCAATACTTTCACCAGCATACTGGTGCATTGAGTAGAGATCCTGCAGAGTATGGTCATAATTCTGGGACACCCCATAAAAGAAGCCCAGGTGCTGGATCATCCCACTCGCCATCAGCTCTGAGGTGATGGAGGCAGCACCCAGTAGATTCATGATGGCCGTCATGATACTTGTACGCAGGGTGTCAGGGTTGACAGTCTTGTTGTTACTTTGGACTATGTTCCTCCATATGAGGAACTTTCCGGCATGGTCCTCCCCACTCACCTTGAGCTGGGGCATGTTTGGTTTACCATAGTAGCAGTGCTGGTGGCCACCCTGACTGTCAGTCAACACTCGGGATGACCTGGAGGCATCCAACTCATATCCATCCTCCTGGGCATCAGGGGATCCCTGTAGGCTTCGGGGTCGAGGCACCTCTGGGGAGGGCTGGCAGCACAGTCTCCCTCATCTATGGCCAACAGCCCACCCACCTCCCCCTTGGTGTGGGGAGGGCTGGGCCAGGCTACTACCTGCAACCGGTCCTGTGGGAGGATCCTCTTCAGCAGGCTGAATGGGGGCCTCTGGGGGTCCTGCACATACTAACATAGCTTCCTCTTATACCTCCAGGTTGGGCGGCCTGGAGAGTGGCTAGGGGTGCCATGGCACTCCCTGCCAGGGGCATGCCATTCCCTGGAATCCCCTGGGTGATGCCCATCCCTGTCCCGCAGCCCTGGCCACTGTGTCAGACACCAGGCAGCTTGCCCACCCAATGAGGATGGTGTCAGCCACCAACTCTACAGTGTGACTGATCCAGTCCTTCGGGCCTAGGGAGAGGTGTGTGGCCAGCTGGGTCACATCCTCATGGAGGAGGTCCTCATTCCAAACTCTCCATATGAAAAACATGATACACTGGGCAGGGGTGGTCTCCAAGGGGATGACCTTGGTCAGGCCCACAGCGTGGACCCTGAGCAGGTCAAGTAACACCCGACCAACAAACAAGTGTAGTGAGGGATCAATGACATTGCCATGCCTATCCCTCACCTGGGCCATCAACTGGATGGCATATTGTCTTGGGTCGTGGCGGGGTTGGGGTGGCAATGGGAACAGTGCCTGGCCTGCCTCCACCTCTCAGGTGGGGCATGCAGCTCCATCCTCTGTGGCCTCCCAACCTATGACTTGAGGTTTGACAACCCCTTCATCTGGGTTGTCCACTACTGGCTGGCTGGCAGCATCCTGAGTGTTGCCAACCAGGCGGGCCTCAGGAATTGCATCAACTGGGGTCCCATCCACGGTCTCAATACAACTAGCACTGCTACAAGTTTTAATCATTGGGTTGTCAGGGCACTAAGGCCTCAATAGAAAGAAATACATAGACTACCTAGTGGGTACAGCCCATTCTGGGGTGGAGCCTGTCCCAATGGAAGTCCCTCCTTAGCCACCTTGGGGTTCCCAGTTGGCTTCCATGCAGAATGCAAGGCAGCCTCCTTCAGCTGGCACCCTATTCAAGCACTGGCACTATTAATGCATGTCACGACTACGGCAGCCCTTGGGTGGGCTGCTATCCCAATTGCCTCTCATGAACATAGTTCGTCAACCTCTGGGCACCCACCCAGGGACACCAGAAATGTGACATGTGCCTGCCGCATACCGTAACTAAATATGAGTGCCAAGGTAAACTACTTCTCCCAGCCTTATGCTGGCTGTGGTGAAAGGGGCAATCCCGCTCTAGTGCTTTACTCTAGGGTGTGGCTCTGCTGCCGGTGCAGCTGTAGCCCACAGTGTAATTAAGTAATAATGCAAGCAGGGCAGTGGCTACAGCCACCGCATGGACAAATAAGCAAGACAATTGGTTAACAAGTGAACTACGCCTTGGGGGCGGCTGCTTGGGTGGATTCAGATGTGCTTGAGACCCTTCTCCTAGCAACTCCACTAGTCAAACGGCCCAGACCCAAGGGCGTGAGCTAATTTATAGGGGGTTGGTGGTGACGTCACCTGCGGGGTGACATCACCGTCATGATGCAGTCGACATAACATCATTCGAGTGATGTCACGGCAAGTGCGCATGCGCAGCTATGGTAACTGGGTGGGACAGCCAAAAATAGATTACACAGTCTGGGAGGCTGCCATCCGAGTGCCATGCCCGGTGGGCAGGCAACAGTCAGGTGAGGATGGTGGGTGTATGCCCGCTGGGCCTGTCCACTTGACCGGAAACTGGGAGAAAAATGGTGGAGGGTCTCCAGCACATCACACTCTCCCCCAGGCAACTGTGCCCATCCTCGGGCATGCTTTATTTACAAAAAGTCCTGAAAATACACATAGGAAACAGGTAACACTGGTAAAAAGTGAATAGATTACGGGTTACAAAGGCTTTGACTGGTCTACTATCACAAGATATGGTAAAATGGAATGGAACACATAAATCGGAAAGAACATAAGATCTGTGGATCTTCGGTGGTAGCCACCATATGCCAGCAGATGAGTGGTGCCGCTGTTTCAAGGTGCAGTCATCTTGCATCACTTGGCCTTCTTCAAAGTCCTGGTTCCGGACTGCTGCATTTGCGTGGTGAGGCCCCGGTGCCTGCTGCATCCCTGGAGGTAGAGCAGCACCTGGGGGCCGGCAATGATGAGGCCTGTTCCTCCTCCATGGCCCACACAATGGAAGACTTGGAAAGAATTGTGAAATCACTATGATAGCTAGAAGTGTCGTCATCGATCTGTGGGTCTGCCGGTATGAGAGGCGGTAGTTTGATGGTCACCGAACTTGCTGGTTGGGTCAGGGCCAGGGTGACGTCTCTTTAAGTTGAGCCTGGCTGAAGGCTGGAACCTGGCCAGGGTGGGGCCAATGTCTGCATAACGCTTGGGCCTGGGTGGCATAGGGGAACTGACAGGCGCCCGCAGGGTGTGGCTGGTGACCCATTCAACTATGTCTGGGTAATCTTCTCCCAACAGGTCATCTGGTTGTGAGCTAAATGCAGGCGAGTCGGGCACTTCTGGCATCCCCGGGGGAAAACTGGGTGGTGGGGGCAGCAGTGCTTGGCCACTGGGAGCCTCACCAGTGAGGGTGGAAGGATGTATGGGTGCCATAGATATGTAACTCTGGCCTCTATCTTTGTTCCTGGCACTGACTGCTGCAACTTCGGTACCAGTAGCTGGTCTTCCCTTCCCTGGCCAATGCCTGCAATGATGGTGTCAGTGATGGGCTTGCCACAACCCACACTATGGGTGTGCTGTGCATGAATCAGGCCTCGCCCTCACGATTGATAAGGGGTCCTTGCATCCTAGCAGTTCTCCAAAAAGTGTCTTCCTGGTCTCGTGGTGTTTCCCGCCCCTCAACAGCACCTGAGAGTGTGTTGACACCCGCCCTTCAAGCTGCATAAGGTGGTCCATTGTCAGCGGCACCACGGGCTCCATGCAGGTGAGGAACTCAGCCATGCACTCTGGGACCTTCCTGGACAGGATGTAGTCCTCCTAGTTGAATTTGCACGCCCATAGCAGAGCAGCACCATAGGCTGTAAGCTGATAGTGGTCATGAGCCTCAGCATAGCGGATGTCCCAAGTGACCCAAAGTTCAGTGGGAGGAACTCGTGGCACTTAAGCTGAGGCAGCTGTGGAGGTCAGAAGATCCGAGGCTTACCATAAAAACATTCACTGCTGCCAGGCATGGCCCATACCAGGTGCAGCCGCACAGCCAATGCCTCATGTCTGGTCAGGCACACTGACCTTAGCTCGGCATGCCACTTGGGAACCATCAAGTTCTCCGCCGACCTCAGGCTCAGCCAGTAAGCTAGCCACTCATCAGGTCTTGTGGCAGGATTCGGTGGCCGGTTGTGGGTATTCTGGATGGTGGGTGACACCCAGGCACGCCACGTGGCCAGTTCCTGCCAGATGGCCTGAGCAGCATTACAATTGGTCAGACCAAGTGGTTCATTCATGGGCTGAGCCTGTGCTGGGCTGGGCCTAGAGGGTGTGTCACTCTCAGCTGTACTCTCTTGGGTGGTGTGTCATTCATGCTCCAGAGCTGCCTTATGTCACGCCTTAATGGCCTGTTCCCCCTAATGGATGCGCTTGAACAGTTTCTGACTGTCTGGGGCGGACTGGGCAATGTGGATTCTGAGGCCGGAGTAGTGGCTCAGACGGTTGAGCCTGAGCAGTGAGGGTGGTTTCTTGGGAGTAAGTGACTGGGACCCTGACAGGACAACTGGGACCTCCAGGCATCTGACCTTGAGGGTGATCCATGGGTGTTCTCATAGGGAGGGGGGCATGTCCTGGGGGCACTACTCATTCCTCTGTGGCTGTGTGGAGCACTGGCGCTGGCCTCGTTTCCCTGACCCTGAAGGCGGGAGGGCCTCTCAGTACCAGTGCTCCTTGCGTCGATCATGATACGGACATCCTCGTGGCGTTTTCTTTTGTCCTGGCAGTGGCAAAGCTTGGTCAACATGTCCACCACAGAGGTTATCAAGAAGTGGTCCGGGGTAAGGTCGGTTGCCCCACACATCTTCCCGAATACATCTCCTATACTCTCGACCATAAGTTCTTCCTCGCCCCGAGGTGGGTCAGTTTCCAGGTGCACCAGTCCGGGTAGCATCTCAAGGACCTGGGGCATGACGCTGAAGGTCCACTGCCCTGCGGAGTCTTGGGTAGTGTCCTCTGCAGGGGCCGGGGGTAATTCAAACATCGTCCCCACAGCCCTACTCCTTGGCAGCAGGTGGCACAACCTGGCCTGCCCTTGGGTGGGGTAGCCGGGGCAGTGCCCAGATGGCCCAACAGGCTTGTCTGTCGGGGGATGTTGGGTGCTGACCCATCCCAGGAGGACGGTTGATCTCTGTCGAGGTAGGCCTAGTAAGATGGTGCACGATGACCCAGTCTCTCTGCCTCATTGGCCCAGACCTCCAGGCAGCCTAGCAAGTGCAACCCCTTATCAGTGGCCATGCCTTCTCAGTGGCCACGCCTTTGCCGCCCAGGATCAATGCTTCCAGGTGGGCACTCAGGTCGCCGGCATGGCCTGAAGCATTGTAGACTATCTGTATGAACTGATGGACTGCTGCCGTGGTTTCACCGCTAGCGATGTCGGCCTCACCCAGCATGCACCATTCGTCCCACAATGGGGCTATCTGGGGCGATGCCAGGGTGCAGATGACCGTCAATGCCTGGAGTCTTCTCAACTCGAAGTCTCTCTGGTGGGAGATATTGACAAGTGCGGGTGGGCCCTCCACTGGGGCCTTCTAGGCCAGTTCCGCCCAGGTTATGTCACAGGCACTTTGTTGCTTGCAGTATAATAAACAGTCATGTAGTAAAATCATCTGGGCGGCAGGGTCAGGGCACCGTCATGTGTGCTCCACAAGCATCTGAGCCAGTTGCGTATATCTCAGCAGGATATCTCAGTATATCTCGAAAGGGTGACTGCTGATGCCGGAGCAGGGCTAGTCATCAGGGTGCCGCCCTTGGTGGGCCACGCCCATTGGGCTGTGCCCGGGTCATTCGCCACCTATTAGCTCTACCAAAAACAAAGCCATCTCAATGTGTTGGGCATGGAGGCTGACATGCTAATGAGCTGGGGAACCCCTGCAGGCAATTCTTGTACCCCCTCAATGATGTCATGATTATATCATCCTGCCTCATTTTGACTTCGCGTGCATTTTGGTCACATGACAGGCTTTTCCCGTCATTAGGAGACTGGATTTCAAAGAGTCAACATGCCAGAGGTCCCTTCAGACCCAAAGGTCCGGCGGGCATCCACCCTCACTACCTCGTTTTTCGGGCTAGGCCTGTGAGGTGGGGTTGCTCAACAACCGCCCATCAATTTCTTGCTCCTCAGGTATGCTCAGCCCAGCAGTCCTTCATGGTTTTTGCTGGGTGCCACCACGGGTGAAGCCCTCTCCCCCAGGTTTATCTTGTATCTCTCTGTGCTTACTTTTTCAGGATGACAAGAGCACGGAGACCCTGCACCTGATGTTGCAAGCAAAAGAAAATCAGCCTGTTTTCAAAGAGGAATCCACTCCGCTGCCATCCCCAGCTGGACTCACTGGCCAGGGTGCTGGCGGCAGCCCATGGGGAACCACGCCCCCTAACAGTGTCCCACACAGCTCTTCCACAACTCCACCTGCTTTGCCGGCCCCACAACACATCAGTCAGGTGACGGCACAAAGACTGCGCCTGGTGGTAGTCCAACACATAGCCCAGAGGGCCAGAAGGTGGATGGTGCAGATCCTGCCGTCGGTGGCGGGAAGCATGGACCTGTCACAGATTATATTACTCGCACCGAAGGGTTCTACCGTGACCACCTGGAGAGGCTGATGGATGATCTAATTCACATCTGGGGTGGGGTAGGAATCCTGCTCCTCACAACCATCATTCCCATGGAGGCGCGGTTGGAGGGCATCATCCACCAAATGATAAGCCGGGGTTTCTTTGGCCAGTACACAGGGGACAGGGAGGTCCCGCCCGACCTTGAGAGATCAGTCCAAGTGGCCCTGCTGGTTACCATGGTGGAAGCAGACCCCCCAATAAGGATGGTGGGGGAACCACACCTCATGTGCCTGACCCAGGTCTTTGTCTAACAGGAGCAGAAGACTATCTCCATTGGGCAGGCCCTGAGGACATTGCGGTCTGAGAGGCAATCTTCCAGCCGTGAAGTGTGCAGCCTGGTACACATCGACTAAGGGACCATGGCCGGACCCTGGCCATGCCAGATGGATGGGGGCAACCCCGTGCCCCTCCTGGCATATTTCCTTGGTCATGATGGTGGTCTCTGCCTCACCCGACACACCGCCCCTACCTCAGGGATGGCCCTCTGATGCCTGCTTCAAACAGGAGACAGCCTCACCATTCTGCCTTTCAAGATGTTCACCATGGAGGAAGACCCCAGCTGCACCACCGTCAGGGCTGCGTACCTCCCGATGGGTCATCCCATCAGGGTGGACTCCTGCAGCATAGCCAGCCAACTCTACAAACTAGGGCGTGATGGGCAGTTGTTTTTCCACGCAGGCTGCAACGAGGATGCTTCCCCAAAGCACAAAATCTCTGTAAGGCGCCTGACTGTGCCGGGCGGCATCAGCATCACCACAGGCCTTGTCGGGGGCTACACCTTTGGGGGCACCCTCAGGCACCAGACAGACGGGGTGACCCTGAGATCGCGGCTGCCATCGCCCACTTCCCCTACTGTGCTGCCACTGCAGTGGAAGCACAAGTTGTCACATCCTTCCAGATGGAAGCCCTGGAGTACTGGTGAGACATTTACTGCCAGTGGAGCGAGGACGTCATTTGTGCCTTCCTAACAAATGAAATGATGGAAAAGACGCTTAAGGCTATGTGGCAGAAGGTCCGGGATATCCTGACTTCCCCTGACCCTAATGCTGGCCTACGCATACTCAACACTGTCCACAACGGGTGAGTGGAGATGGCGGTAGACCAATACAATGATGTGAAGGTGGCATTGGAGAAATGCCTTATGGCCATTCAAGACCTCAAAGTCTACGCTTGGGCATACGGCCGGGCTACCCACCAGCTGGTGCTCTGTGGCTTTGACAGCCTGGAGCACATGTCCAAGGTGTACCATAGCCTAGGAGTGGTTCTCCTACCACTACCACACCCTGAACTGAACCTGGTCCCCATACCATCGTACAACCACTGCAGGCTCCTGACTGAGGGTTTTGCCCACACCATTCCTCTCATGGCAGGCATAGGCCTGACTGCAGTCCCAACCACCACCCATGGGTCCCAAAGGCCTGGGGGAGGTGGAGACGCTGCTAATGATTTTGACTGGGCATCCACCAGCAGTGCCCCGTCTGTGCCTCCTGTTACCATGCAGCTTCCAGGCGCAACGAGCACACTGGCCCTCCAGTCACCTTTCCAGAACTGGGGGTGCAGCAGCCAACTCCTGGAGGACCAGCTGAAATGGGTCCCTCCCCTGTCACAGCAACAACCACAGCAGCATCCAAACCCATCCCTCCTGCGAAGTGGACACGGCCCGTAAGCCGGCCACAGGGACTACCTCTATGACTATGGCTGGGACCCACCTGGCCCAAACCCAAGAGGGCTTGCCCCAAAACCATGAGGGCAGCCTCACCGGTGGATGACCCCTCCACTCCAAAGGGGTGCCCAGTCCCCAAGCATATCAAACACTCAGATGGCGAGGGGTCTGTTGTGTTATCTCAGACAACATGGATGGCAAGAGGAAGAGGAAGAGATGCTCCTGGTGGTTGGTAAGCAGTAGCAGCAGTAGTAGTAGTAGCAGCAGCAGCAGCAACTCCAATGATGTAATCACTTTGGGCTCTGTCAAGGAGCCTGTGAAAGATGAGTCCACACTCGTGGTCAAAGGCGGTGATGACTAGACTGAGCTGGGGGCTGAAGCCCAGGTCCCCCAGGTTGTCAAGGAGCTCAGCGAGGCCAGGCTCAGTGACAAGGAGGGCACGAGTGATGACTTGGGCATAGAAGTCTCCTTTGCAGACATCATCCAGCAGGAGATAGACGAGGCCTGACCCAGCCTCTGGGCCTGAGAGTCGGATGACTTAAGGGCAGAACGAGACCACCTCATCTGAACAGGGAAGCTGGATGTTAACTACAAGAAACATGGGCCACTTCAGGTTGTGCCCGCTCCCTTCTTCCGATCCCACACCCAGGCCATCTGCGAGGTGCACTTGCACCTCGCCAAGGGCCTAGACCTGTAGCCCTGCCCTCCATGGATGGGGGCAGTCAGCAGCAACAGGCATCAGGAGATCCGAAGGAAATGCAACTACCTGTTCCTGGCCAGTCATGTGAAGCAGCTAAAAAAGGACTACATCCTAATTCCACCTCACACTACGCCTGCCATCGAGGGGCACAGGTGTGGCCTGGGAACCGGGGCCTATATCCAGTGCCAGTGGTGCACCCATGCCACCGCCAACCACATCAGCTGGCTGGCGCATGTGTGCTGCCGGCATTATGACTTCATCTTCGGCTGCACCCTGTGCACAAGCACCCCCCTGTGTGGCCTCCTGGTGACACCGCCCCCTACCTGCCATGCTTTCAGGACCTGTCAGCAATGAAGGACCACCTACGGTGGACCCACGGCACCTCCCAGTGGGACGTGTTGGACCCCAATGCCCTCAACTGCATTTGTGCCCCCTGGCAGGCCCGCCAGAAGAGACTCAGCTGAAGTGCTCCGGGCCACAACCTCTGGCAGCCTGATTGGCACCAGCTCTGGTACTCAAAGCACCACAAAGGCCGCTTCCAAGACCAAGACCAAGGCACTTGTCACACCAACAAACACTCTGGGGACCTAGGAGGGCAAGCCAGGCAAGAAGTCGGAGGCTACCGAAGCACCTGCCCCGAAGAAGAAGAAACACAAGAAGCACAAGGGGTGGCACCACCAGTCAGACTCGTAGGACGATGAGGAGGATGATGAAGGAAGCAGGTGCCGCCGGTAACGTGGGACCCCAGACTGCGACGAGAAATGTCACCGCCATAGGGGAAGCAATGAGGAGGACACCCGGTCCCCTTGCAAAGGGAAGGGCAAGGAGAAACACTCCAGCCGCTAAGCCCGCCATGCCCAGTAGCCTGGCTGCTGAGGCGCCCACTACCTCCTGTCCAATTGGACTACACACCAACATTTCTGACTGCATACGTGCCGTTACTTCATTACTTTTTCCAGGTTATCTTATTCCAGCCATTTAGGATGTGAAAGAGTGCCAGGGCCTCTGGCACCCACACTCATGTGGTGCTGCCCTCATGGCATCCTGCCCTCATGGTGCCATTACTCCAGCCACCAGCATGTTCAAGTATTCTAGAATGTTTTCAGTATTGTCACATTTTACATTTTGTAGACCTGTTCTTAGCCTTAGTACCCAAGATTGGGTTTTTAGAATTTTTAATAAAATTGTTGAAGTTCGTTAGCTGCATGTTCTGAGTCTTTTATCTGCCTCTTCAGTCATCGCAGCATGTGCCACCGCAGCCATGCCCAAGCCCATTAAGTATTGTTCATAGTGTAGATTCGATTTCCTCTCATATCACAACAAGTTGTGGGGAGAGGTCCTGTGGGCATAGGCCCACATATGACTGTAGGGCATGGGCCCACGGGCCCGTGCCCACCAGCCTTGCAAAAGTGACATGAAGTTCTCATACAAGACCTTAGCCACAGTCTTGGCCTTCTGATCTTTGGTGATGTAGGCAGCAGTGAACTGGGTGAAATGGTCCATCAGGACCAGAACATTGACAACCTTAGGCTGTTCATTCAGTGGAGCCGTCTGCTCCATTGTCATAATCTATGTGTAGTAGGTCGAGGGGACTAGTCGCCATGATGGGGTGTAGTGGTGCCATCCCCCGCGTCTTCGTGCTTGATACACCGGTGACAGCCTCTTACTGAGGCCTTGGCATACTCTACCATTTGGGGCCACCAGAACCACTCCTTCAAAATGCTCATGGTCCTGTTTTGTCCTTGGTGCCCGGCATCCCGATGACAGCTGTTGAGAGCCTTCTGCCGATAGGAGGCCGGCACAATGAACAGTAGGTTGGCATGGGACTCACCCTTTGGAGTCAGTTTGGCATACAGCAAGTTATTATGTAAGCAGAGGAAGGTGGCACCCTCATCTGTTTTGGCTAATGGCCCTAGGGCCCTGGCCAGAGCTCCCTTCCTCCTCAAACACACCCATGCCACGCAGGTGCGGATGACTTCATCCTCTTCCTGCACCTCCAACCAGTCCATGCTGGGGACCGTTTTGAACCACTCCTGCATGGCGGACACCTGATGGGTCACCTCCCCATGAGCCTCGGGTGAGAGGGTCTCAGCCCGGTTGGCACTCCCCACACGAACTCCATCGAGTATGGCCTCAACTTCATCTGGGCTCAACCTACTAGTCTGCCAACTCAGGGCATCTGCAACTCAGTTCTCTATGCCCTCCGTATTCTAACAAGAACCGGTATCTGACCAACTCAGCCACCCACCTGTGCCCAGTCGCATTGAAGTTAGGTGAGGTCATCATGTATGCGAGTGGGTTGTTGGTCCTAATGGTGAAGGGGGCATGGGCCAGGTACTCTTTAAACTGCACAGTTATGGCCCATTTAAGAGCCAAAAACTTGAGTTTGCTCGAGTGGTAGTTGGCTTTATGCTTGTTCAGTGTCTGGCTGGCATATACCACAGGATGCCAGTGACCATCCTCCCTCTTCTGAGAAAGCTCAGTGCCTAGACCATCTTTGGAGGTATCAGTGTGGAGTAGGAAGGGCTCATCAAAGCAAGCCAGTTGGGGCACTGGTTCCGTCAGCAGGGCTTGTTTGAGCGCTCCGAAGGCCTCTTGGGCCTTTTCTGATAGCTCCACTCTTCCTTTCTCTTGCTGGCCCCCTCTCCCTTCAGGTAATCCGCAAGTGGCTTAGCCTTCTTCGAGAACCCCTTGATGAACCTCCGGTAGTGCCCCGCCAGGTTGGCAAAAGACTTGATGTCGGTGTACATTGTTGGCAAGGGGCACTTGGCAATGGCCCGCAGGTTGCCCTTGCTGGGCCTGATACTGGCCTCAGAGACATGGTGAGCCAGGTAAATGATTTCCTTCTGACAAACGGCACTTAGAGGGTTTGAGTTTAAGGTGATGCTCTTGGAAGCGATCAGATACGGCTCGGAGGGGTTCAAGGTGTTCTGCCCTGCTGGACGAGTAGACGATCACGTCATCCAGGTAGATGAGGCAGTATGTCAGGTTCCCCCAGGCAATTTTGCATCAACTTCTGGAAGGTTGCCAGTGCGTTGCAAAGCCCGAAGGGCATGCGCTCGCACTCGAAGAAGCCCAGGTTACTGACCATGAAGGCGGTGTACTTCTTTGATCCAGGGCTCATGGGCACCTGCCAAAAACCCAACAGGAAATCCATGCTAAAGAAGTAACATGTGCCCCGCAGGTAGTCCAACATCTCCTGGATGCGGGGCAGCAGGTAGGAGCTCCTCGAGCTCCTCAATAAGGCCAGGAATGATGTGCTTGTCCGGGACTACATTGGTGGCAGCAACCCTGGCAATAGGGGCTCCTGCCCTCAGTACCAGCTTGGCCCCCGTGGTGTTTTCCAACATGACTGACAGCTTCCTGGAACCTATCTTGAGCTCAGTGACAGATGACTGCAGGCGTATCCCCATGGGAAGCTGACCATCGCCTTCCTGCAATTCGGTGGTCATTACTGGCAGGCGCCCCTCTAAGAACATCGTGGGCACCCTGCACTTCATCAACATTCTTGAGAACGGATGAAGCTCTGTCTCCCTCAGGAGGGTTGCCACCTCTTCATAATTAGTGGGGCCGTCCGTAGCACCATCCGCAGGAGCCTCGGACTCTGACTGGGCCTGGGCTGCCCACACCCACAAGAGGGTACTCACCCAGGCATTGGCCCATGGCACAGCCAGGCGATCCAGTTCTCCCTCTTATGACCTGCACCACTCAGTCTATCGTTGGGGGCCCCAAAAGTAGCGGGACCGATCAGCAGTCGGATTGATGCGAAAGCACCAAGGTCACATGATCTTCATCAAACCCGGCCATGTGGTCGACCTGGACCTGCACGACCATGTAGCCCATGACTTCTGACCTATTTGCCCCAATTCTGTCAACCACGACCTGGCCCACTGCACAGAGGTCCGAAAGGGGAAAGACATGCAGGGCTCTGGCCGTGACGAAGTCTGGTGTTATCAGGTTCACAGTGGACCTGGTGTCTATCAAGGCTAGACAGGGTTCACCATCAATCCAAACATGGCCTACCATGTACTTTCCCACCCACCGGCCGACGGTGTCCTGATTGATGAACAGGGGTGCCCGCCTGTGGCACGATCTTAGTTGTAGGATTTTGCCTGGGGGCAATTTCTCCTGGGGTGGGGGGGGGGGGTCCTAGCCTTTCCTCAGACCCCCTGGCCATTTAAATGCCATCAGTTTCCCTCCTTGTCTAGGCATTCGCGGATGAGGTGTTCGTTGGAGCTGCAGCCGAAGTGACAGCGTCTCCTTTCCTCGTATTTGTTTACTGCCCTTGACAGGTGGATGTCAAACAAGGTGAGGCTTTCATCCAACTTGTCGCCCAAAGCCCCCATGCCCCCTTCCTGATCATAAGAGGTGGGTGACACCAGTGCAAGGACAGCCATGTGGGCCTTGCACTGGTGGCCAGGCCTTCTCATAGTACTTATCATGTCATCTATTATTGCCCACACTAGATTGAATCTTAATCAGTAGGTTGTTGAAGGTGAGCTCAACCAGGCGGTCTTGCAGATACATCACCCCGGCGCGCAAGTCTTCTTGGAGGCCGCCATGTAGGTGCTCCTTGCAGACACGGCCCACGTCTTTCTGGGGCAGATGCTCCGGGAAACAGCTATGGACCAACTCCACCCTGTCCAGGACATGCCTGGCAAAGTTGCCGATGGTTTTGCCGGTGTACTGGCGCATCGAGTAGAGATCCTGCAAAGTATGGTCATAATTCTTGGACACCCCATAAAAAAGCCCAGGCGCCGGATCATCCCATCCGCCGTCGGCTCTGAGGTGATGGAGGCAGTGCCCGATAGGTTCATGATGGCTGTCATGATACATGTATGCAGTGTGTCAGGGTTGATGGTCTTGTTGCTTTGGACTATGTTCCTCCATATGAGGAACTTTCCAGTGTGGTCCTCCCCACTCACCTTGAGCTTGGGCATGTTTGGTTTACCATAGTAGCGGCACTGGCAGCCACCCTGACTATCGGTCAATGCTCAGGACGACCTGGAGGCATCCGACTCGTATCCATCCTCCCAGGTGTCAGGGGACCCCCGGAGGCTGCAGGGTCAAGGCACCTCCGGGGAGGGCTGGCAGTGCAGTCTCCCTTGTCTATGACCGATGGCCCACCCGCGTCCCCCTTGGCACAGGGAGGATTGGGCCCGGCTACTACCCGCAACTGATCCCGCGGGAGGATCCTCTTCAGCAGGCTGAACAGGGGCCACTGGGGGTCCCGCACCTACTAACATAGCTTCCTCTTCTACCTCCGGGTCAGGCAGCCCGGGGAGCAGCAAGGGGTGCCTTGGCACTCCCTGCTAGGGCGTGCCATTCCCCAGGATCCCCTGGGTGATGCCCATCCCTGTCCCACAACCCTGGCCGCTGCATCAGCCACCAGGCGGTGTGCCCACCCAATGAGGATGGGGTCGGCCACCAACTCTACGGCATGACCGATCCAGTCCTTTGGGCTAGGGAGAGGTGTGTGGCCAGCTGGGTCGCGTCCTCATGGAGGAGGCCCTCATTCCAAACTCTCCGCCCGAAAAACATGATACACTGGGCAGGGGTGGCCTCCAAGGGGATGACCTTGATCAGGCCCACAGCGTGGACCCGGAGCAGATCAAGTAACACCCGACCAACAAACAGGTGTGGTGAGGGCTCAACAACATTGCCATGCCTATCCCTCTCCTGGGCCATCAACTGGATGGCATATCGTCTTGGGTCATGGTGGGGTTGTGGTGGTGGTGGGGGCGGTGCCCAACCTGCCTCCGCCTCTCGGGCTGGGCGGGCGGCTCCATCCTCCATGGCCTCCTGACGTACGACATGAGGTTCGACAACCCCTTCACCTGGCTTGCCCACTAGTGGCTGGCTGGCGATGTCCTCAGCATCGCCAGCTGGGCGGGCCTCAGGAATTGCATCAACTGGGGTCCTGTCCATGGTTTAAATACAACTAGCACTGCTACAAGTTTTAATCGTTGGGTTGTCAGGGCGCTAAGGCCTCCATAGAAAGAAAAATGTAGACTACCTAGCAGGGTACAGCCCATTATGGGGTGGAGCCTGTCCCTAATGGAAGTCCCTCCTTAGCCACCTGGGGGCTCCCAGCCGGCTTCCATGCAGAACACAAGGCAGGCACCTTTGGCTGGCACCCTATTCGCTATTAAGGCATGTCGCAACCATGGCGGCCCTCGGGCAGGCTGCTATCCCAATTGCCTTGCATGAACGTAGTTCGCCAACCTCTGGGCGCCCACCCAGGGATGCCAGAAATGTGATGTATGCCCACCACATACCATAACTAAATGTGAGCGCTGAGGTAAACTACTCCCAGCCCTATGCTGGCTGTGGTGAAAGGGGCGATCCTGCTCTAGTGCTTTACTCTAGGGTGTGGCTCTGCTGCTGGCATGGCTATAGCCTGCAATGGAATTAAGTAATAATGCAAGCAGGGCGGCAGCTATGGCTGCTGCATGGACAAATAAGCAAGACAATTGGTTAACAAGTGAACTACACCTTGGGAGCGGCTGCTTGGGCGGATTCAGATGTGCTTGAGACACTTCTCCTAGCAACTCTACTAGTCAAAAGGCCCAGACTAAAGGGCGTGATCTAATTTATAGGGGTTGGTGGTGATGTCTACATCACCATCATGACGCAGTCGACATAACGTCATTCGAGTGATGTCACGGCGAGTGTGCATGTGCAGCTATGGTAACTGGGTGGGACAGCCAGATAGATTACACAGTTCGGGAGGCCGGGCGGCTGCTGCCTGAGTGCCATGCCCGGTGGGTGGGCGACAGTCAGGTGAGGGAGGGCATATGCCCGCCGGGCCTGTCCATGTGACCGGAAACTGGGA
>JBCAUI010057000.1:0-20464 GCA_038406195.1 Haplosyllis anthogorgicola | reverse complement strand
GGTGCCACGTGACAGGCCACGTGATATGTCACGTGATAGACTTTTTACCCGGCTTTCCCGGGTAATTCCTCTCGTTACTATATTTATGGGCACTTGTCAAGTTTAAATGATCACATTTGTAAGTTTGGATGACACAGTTCCAAACCGTTTATTTCTGTCAAGACTTTTTTTCAAACCCTTCTGCTTCTACAGATAAAAGTAAAGAAATTGGATTTTAGCCTTGAAAGTTGCCAATCTTTTTAGGCTTGAAAGTTGCCAATTTTTTTATAAGTCCCGTAACAAATCAAAGGCTTGTTTCATTGTGTGGGCCACGAGCACTTTCTGGATTAATTATTCGTTTGGTATTTCACCAGACATTTGTTTGTTTTCCAGTCTAATTTCGTCTCGCTCTTAACTGTAGGCCAAAATGCGGCAATTCTACAGGTGTGTACGAAAAAGATTTTCCACCTTTTTCACTTCGAATTTATTTTCTGCGGTAAGGTGTCAAAATATCAAGTTGCTGTAATAGGTTGCAAATTGCAGTGAAAAACATTCTCAGTATCTGCTGATGTGTAATAATGCACTCGGTACACAGACGTTTAGTGTCCTTATTTGACAAAAATTACGATGTACGGTTCATGAAGTATGTGTTAGGTTGTGCTGGCTCGTCCCTCGTCTTCATTAACTTTCACCTCCGTTTGTTGATTAATTCTACATTTCGATGCTCAGTCACATTCTCCATACGCAGATTAACATAACAAGTCAAGCTTAATACAATGTCATCTGTGTAGATTATTGTCCGTGTTGACCTGAGTGTCCGTCCTGCTGAATTGCAAAAAGAAGAAGCAACACATGTACGTATGTAGGTGACTGAAAATCCATTGTCTGAAGAACGATGAGCCAAACTGAACAGTAATCAGTTGTTAATCCTCTAATCTAGGGAATTACAGTGTCTTCAAGGTACATGAAGCGATTTTGGTATGACTTATCACAAGAATTTGGCATGACTTATCACAATGTGTTAGAAGGCATAATTTGCCCTATATCTGCTAGCAGAATTCTAGCTGTCGTGTCACGGTCTACGAAAGAAAAAGTTCTTTCACTTTAACTTTATTCCATGGTCGTGATGGTGACATGCCACTCAAAACAACAATATTTTAAAACTATGGCCACAAATTTAAGAGGGAAAACTATCACACTGCATCGGGTTTTTTTCCTTTGAAGTAAATCCTGTAGTTTCACTACCTATATCTCTTTACTTTAAATTCATAGACTTCCTGCGTTTTCTCGAAGGTCTTGGGGTGAATCTTTTGGGAGATGATAACATTCAAAGAGGATCGTGCGAGCTTTTTGCATCACATTTCTCAACAGATAACTAGCTAATATAAACGGAGTTTGAGTGGGGCCGACCGTATGTCAAGCCTTCCAGTAACACCTGTATATATGTTTCCTGTGAGATCAAAGTGAGGGATGCCACATGTACCTGTCGCTGGGTGTGCTGGTTCATTCTCCCGATCCATTTGTCATCTGTCCGGCCCCTTAATGCCTCCCCATCCTACGTATCTAAAGAAGCTTTCAACCGCTAGTTTATTTATGGCCGATGCCTAATTAAAGATATAGAGAACAAACAGACTGGAGCAGATTTTCCGTAAATCTACGGTGAAGAGATATGACATAGGGCAGAGGTTATCATTGCAGGGGCTGTCATAACTCACCCGTCTTCACTTTATTAAAACTGCCACTTTTGATCCGATTGAACTTTACCAAGACTTCCTTTCGCACAGACTTTTATATCACTGACGCGAAGCAAGTTTATCTGGTGAAGATAAGTCATTCGATCAATTTCTTCTGGAGTAAAGAGACTCATTTATATTCATTCTACTTTATACTCTTTGTATTCAACTTATTTGTGTTTACATAATTTCTGTTGTGTATTTCAGGAATTTACCTCAGCACGTTATGTGCGATTGCGATTGCAAAAAATCCGAACCCTCAATGCAGATCTCATGTCCTTCATGCATGCGAAAATGAAGGATATCGACCCATCAGTCACAAATAGGGTAAGATCAACGAATAACATTTTCTTCTTTACATTCAATTTGCCCCAAGCGGGTACCAGTGGCCCCATAAAATGGACCTTGTTGTCCAAAAGTAAAAAGAAGAAGAAAAATCGGTTCTGTTCTAAAACAAATTCAACAATAATGCTATGTACAGTAAATATGTATAAGCTGTGAATCTATTTTACGAAGCGTGAAGATATTGAGAAGAGGCTAGAAATGTTTCTTTATTAGCATGCATATGTTAAAATGTTATGTTTTTCTTTTCAGTATTTTTATTCAATAAAGGATATTTCAATAGGAGGCCAGTGTATATGTTATGGTCATGCTAGATATTGTCCAGTTGATCCAAGAACGGGGGTATGTATTTTAAAGTACTGGCATTTTTTAGTTTTATTTATTTATTTAGTGAACTGGATCTACTTTTAAATCAATGGTTATCCTGTCTGGGTCACATCCAAATGGATGCAAGACAGGATTCTTGGACATTCCTGGATCCACCTTTAAACCAAAAGTTCCATTTAAAGTTGTTACCAGATACGTTTAATATTATATCTACTGACAACAAATAAGCTTGCATGGTAAGGATTTAGTCCAAATTTGTAACGGTGGTGGAACCAAGTGGGAAAGGGAGGGGGCAATACTATTATGTGCGACCAACATTACCCTAACATGAATGCTCGAGCTAGAACAGCTGCGTGTCTCCAATGTGATAAATGCAAGACTTTCAAAGGTTAAGGGATGGATTTATGTTATTGAACGAAAAATGTCACAGGGTATCGTGTATGTGAACATATGAAGATATAATCTGATACATTGCAACAATAATATGTTTTCTACTGTGTTAATTACGTTTTGCAATGTAAAAAGTGTCTCGTATGTGTAGATATGTTTTTATACGGCGTGTTTGAACTGTGTGAGAGCAATACCAGAAGATCTGTTTTAGTGTTCAGTTTTAGCATGTTTACTATAAAACATTAGTCCCACTTGTGCCACATAGAAAACAATTCATTCTTCTCGTGATAGTTTGCAAAGACGTCAGAATATCTCATGTTCAGTGGGTTCGATCAACCTTACTTCGTCAAACCGTGTTCAGTTTCATTCTGACGGACTGATGGCAATTCTAGAATTTTTTAGCAATTTTACAAAATAATTGTAAAATTGTTTTACTGTTAACAATTTCAGTAGTTTTTATTTATTTATCATATTTCAGGAATTGGCGTGTCAGTGTGAGAAGGGTACATGTGGTAAAAGTTGTGAGATGTGTTGTCCACTGTATAACCAACACCCATGGAAACCTGGGACTTACAGTGATGGTGGTGGATGTGAAGGTATGCGGCGTTATGCCTTAAAAGGCTTCATAGAGATTACGAAATGTACCAGGCTTGGCCAAAATTAATTCCGCCGTATACGTATCTTTTCAGAGTGTAATTGTTTCAACCATGCGGACGAATGTGTGTACAATCAGACAGTAGCCGATAACCAACTGAGTATCAACATTTACGGAGAACTGTTAGGGGGTGGTGTATGTGTTGGATGTAAGGTAAATACATATACATGAACAAATAACGTGGCTTAAAAGTTTCCCATTCATTGATATTTAATTTCTACCCATTTTCTTTTTTAACAACTATTAAACATGATGCACTTTAAGGGGGAACATAAAAATACAACTGTTATTTCTCTTTTACCAAAACAGCATAATACAATGGGTACAAACTGCGAGGAATGTGTGGATGGATACTGGAGACCTGCAGGTACAGATCCTGCTGATCCATATGGATGTAGACCGTGTGATTGTGATTCAATAGGCTCTACTGGAATCTGCGTTAAGGATGATTCTTATGGATGCGAAGGATACGTAAGTTCAGTGAAGTACCATCCATTAAAGGACATTGTTTTGTCAGACAAAAGACCAATTTTACTCCTTCTCCTGCTCTTATAAGTCGCAACGTTTCAATGTAAAACGTAGATTATTTTGCAGTGTGCAGGAGACTGTATATGTAAAGAAGGTTATTCTGGACGTAGATGTGACGAATGTGCACCTGGATATAGAGGGTATCCATACTGCGAACCATGCCTATGTAGTAGAGCTGGGAGTACCAATATTGATACATGTGAGGGCGATTGCACTTGTAAGGTATGTTTATACAAGCAACCACTGTTTTTAGAAATTTGCTTTGGTCACCCTCCCTCTTATTTACTTTACTGTCGTAAATGTGTGTAACTAATTCTCCTGAGATACTGATAAATTCCCATAGGTGAAAGTGTAACATGCAGTATTGTAAATTGTTAAAGGTCGAGTTAACTTAACGAAACCTATTAAAAAACTTTTTAAGAGATACATGTTTTACGAGCAATTACAGGATTAAAAGCCCCAATAAAATGTTAAATTTTCTGTTTGAATTCAGCATGTGACCCTGGCGACCCTTTTGTATGTACATATAAGTGTCCCTCCATTTAAAGTTAATCAAATACAAAATTGCAATAAACCGAACCACTTGACCAAGTAATTGCATTGATGCGTTTTTTATATACATTGCCCACTATGTTTTCAGTGGACTTCTTGATGTGCAACTGCCCGACCAAATTGAAGGACCCTTAGTTTCATCATAAAACTTTACGTACAAACAAATCATGTTAAGTCTATTAACGCGTAATTCCTACTTTTCTCATCCGAATATTTGTTTTGAAACAAGTCACATATTTTAGTGTAGCTAACGAATATAATATTTTCTCTTTCAATATTTTTGTAGAGAAACGTGTATGGATCAACCTGTAGTGAATGTTCAATCGGCTACTACAATATGAACGAGTACAACCCTGATGGCTGTACCCAGTGCTTTTGTTTTGGCGTGGCTCGGACATGCACGAGCTCCACTCTTGGCAGAATACGGGTATGTTGTATTACAGGATAATTATTTTATTCACTTCCACAAAAGTTTGATTGTACTATTTAAGCCAACAGACTCACACCCAATTGATGTAGCGAAGGTTTTAGTTGTGCTCACACAATGAAGTTGGAGAAATTCCTATTCGGAAATGAAATTGATACCATAGATTTCCATATCAAGAATGGCAAGTTAAGACGTATTTGCACCAACATTCCTATTGTTAATTGTATTTCAGAGTTATCAAAAATACATTAGCAAAGAGATTAATAGAGGTTTTGAACAAAAAGTCCTTTAAGCTTATATACCTGCACTCGGGACAATAAAGTAGTAAAGATGACCTCAGCCCGAGTAGATAGAGTTACCAGATTTGGTGTTATCGGCGAGCTAGGGTAACACTCCTAATGTGGCAAAAATCTCAATGATATTTCAAGGATCACAGTGTTTACATGGAAGAGAGGTTGAAAAGTCGAGTTCAGTCGAAGGAAATCACTGATACAGTGAGATATCCCCGACTGAGTTATGTAAGGTGAGGAGTATATTCGATAGCGCTCCAAGTTCATCTTTGTGTAATGACAATACTTCATGAAGTTTTTTTGTACTAATATGTGTGTGCTTAATGCCTCTTTGGAAGACACTTTTGCTCGTAAAACGGGCTTTAGAGAGTATTAAATCTAATATTAAAATCACATTTGCATTTAGAATGTACATATTTATTGTGTGATTAAAAAGGTATTGGGATCTTTCGTAACTCGGAAATTACACATTATTTGGTATTAAAGCATATAGACATTTCAAGCTGAAACGAAAGATGATCTTTGAAGAAAACAGATTTGACAGTTGTAAGATAACCACCCAGATTAAGATCAGTTAAAGAAGACATAAGTCGACAAAATGCCTCATTTCATCAGGGCTTTTATGATGCACACGGAGGTTGAATAAACTTTTTATATCTAACCCAAAACAAGACACTTTTACTTACATTATAGATCAAAATGCAAGTACAGTTTTATTTGCACTCAAAGACTTGGCAGTCCAAAAATATAAGATTATGTATAATTTACTTTGTTCTTGTTTGTGTCATCAGTACATTTGTGTCTTTTGTGAAAAAACTCGTTCTCTGTTATCTCATTCGTGTTGTCGTAAAGACCGTCTTAAAGAGAATCACAGTCATACGTTACGGTTGACTGTTTCGTATACATGTAGATGCGGGAAGAATTGAACACACATGTAATTGAAAGACAATTTAATTGCAAATTGCAAAGAAACTTCCGAATGGAAAATGATTGCTACTGAAAATTGCGATGCCGGAAAGATTTCGAAAAGCAAACAAAGAATCAAACCACTTTACGATTAATATCTATAACACAAAGGTCGAGTTTGTTATCAAGATTTTAATAGTTTTGAATTTCTGCAGAAGTCTTTATTTATTATGCTTTCATCATAACGCTTGACAGTTTGTGCATATAAAATGTTACATAGAAGTCCTCATAATTTGCCACAGTGTACGGTTGTGTCAGTTAGCTTTGTTGTACCTTTTTTCCGCCTAATTTCTAGTTATCAAATTTCCCAGGCAATTTTGGATGAAAATGTATAGTTGCACCCAATCGCAAATTCAGTAATTTCCAAAGGTTATCAAAACATATATTGTGTTACCCACTCAAGAATTGTGCCAAGACTTTACTGCATTGAGGCGACAATGTAAAAGCTTTGTAATAATTACGTATGTTATGTGTACAGTGTTGTTACATACCGGTCATTTACAGCTTAAATCATAGCGAAATTAGAGAACAGACAGAAAGAAGCAAACATGACGTAACGTGCATAAATCATTCTAAAGTTTGCAGAAAACTGACGGAAAATGAAAAATGTACCAGTTATGAAGATTTCGTTATGATTATTCATAATTTGTGGAATAAATAAAAACCACAGATAAGAAATGATCAAACCAAAGGATCAACTTAGTACTTTATAATATCATGGTTAATGAACATCTATTTTATACCCACTGTAAAGGAAACATATCACATTCCAAAGTCAGGTAAAATAAAATTATTGAGGTCCGCAGTTAATTGATGGGTTGCTAGGATCAATTTAATTTAAAGAGATGGGTTACGGTATCTCATCTTCCTATTATGGTAATCTTGTAAGAGCACATTATTAGATGATTTACTGGTCGGCGGTTTCGACTCGGATTCCATGTTTCTGTAATTGGTACTCCATTGATTGTAGGCATCTCTCGTGTAGCATTACAGTAAAGTTACATTAATTCGAAGTTTATTTACTTGAGTCGGAGTTAATCCCTTGTAAGAGGACATTTCATGTGTTGGTATGTGACATGTTTGTGATAAATAGAGGCTTGTATCCACGAACTCCTGAAGATTTCGGAGAAGGAAATTGAAAATCTAGATACGAGATTAGTTTTAACGTCATTTATTGAGAACGAGACGCAAAAAACATCAAATAAAATTTAAAAAAAAAAACAGAAAAAGAACACAATAAAAATCGACAGTTTAAAAGTTCCTTATTGTAGCGTCTGCAATTACGATTTTTCTATGATAAAAATCTACTTTGCGCAAAACGGCAAATATAGAAGCGATACATAAAAATCAGTTCCATTCGTCTTCAGTTCCTTATTTGTTACTGTGGTTTCTGACATGAACAATGAAAACGTGAAAGCCACATTATCGCTCGGATCTGTCAGTCACAAAACAAGCTCTCTGGTGTCTAGTCAGTGTTGACATTTTCTATTCCTATAATACCTGTTACAAAACCCTTGTTTAATATTTTGATAATGTTTTTGGCATTCGTTGCGACGTTTTGGACCATGCTAATGTAGCATGTTTCGCCAGCAATTTAAGACCGTCGATGCAAGGTGGCTTACATTTGTAAGAACATATTATACCTTACAAAGTCAATATTTGCAAGATTTCATCTTCGGAAGTAAAGTTGTTGACTTTCGAAACATTCAGGAGTGTGAAAAAAGGTAGTAAGTGCAAACTTCTTATGTGGAAGCAATGAACACGATTTTTTCATCGGCTATTGTACCGTATGGTTTGGTTATTGCAATGCTAATTGTAGAAAATGTGTCAGGTGCATTTATATATGATAGATGTAGCTTGCATACCTTTGGTTGAAAAAAAGTTTGTAAATGCCTATTTTACACTTCAGTTTTCCACCCGTCAAAAATTATGATGAAAAGATGAAGTAGTCAATTTGGCAACCAGGGGCCTTTGTAAGCCCATTTTCTTTGAGCAATTTAGATGTACGATATTATTACAAAGAGCCGAATGTTTTCTTCATGTTGCGAAAAAAAAAAGCTTTAGAAGGCACAAACCTCCCACGATCTGGTCAAATAAAACATTCAATTAGACCAGATGTAGTGTATAAATAACTAACTCGATGTAGTAAAGAATGCGAGGCCAAACAAAATATGAAACGAAGTGCACTGAACACTATTCATTTAGGCTTTCAACCATTAATATCAAACGGTTTGCTTTCAGGGTATTTATAACAACATGAAAAGGGACTATTTTTTTCACACAACACTTTGGAAGAAAAATGTAAAAGTGCTCTACCCGCACCGGGAATATATGAAAGCAAACCTTTCATGTTGTGTCATAAGAACTGCATATCAAACATTCGGGAATAAAGCCTCTCCTGTTGAGTATTTGTTGACGGTGGATCGTGTTAAATGATTTGTTATCACAGTTAAAACAGAAATACTGCCTTTTACGGCATATTTGCCTCTTATTTACCATCTTTTCGTGTGCCATTTGAATGCACTAAAGCAACACATCACGTTTTATTTGGAGAGATAATGTCATCACCAAATCAATCAAAATACTTGTATTGGTGTCATTTAAATCTATGTTGACTTCATCAGCAATTTTGACATCATGCAGTGGAGTTGTACAGACACCTTTTAAGCATTCTCGGCTTACTTTTCGCAGTTGACTTTTTATCGCCTTCACTTTTTGTGTGGTGTGAATCGTTAACCGTTGAAAATAAGACAATTTCTAATTAGTGAAATCGACTTCACAGATGGAGCCACTTGCTTGCCGGTTTTGAATATACTGTTGCAGAGGCTGAGGGCATCTCGGTTGATGCTCGCACATAAAAAATTGAAGTTTTAGATAACTGATTTAACGTGCCGTGAATGCCCATATTTACTGGTTTCGTCTGTGTATAAGTCGTTTCATTCATTGTTTTTATGCGATTTTTCTATTGTCCTACGATAACTGTAATTTTAACGTTAACTTTCTAGAGAGATTGTCGCTTACTTTGGTCAGGTGAACGTCATTACTTTTCACTGGTAACGATTCTATTTAATACATGATTTTTGTGCTTAGATGTCAACAGTTCATGGTTGGAACGTAACAGATCTGGACAATACTCAGGAAATAGTAGCAGAAATGTTCAATGACACAGAGTTAACAACATACACAGCTCAGACCATAAACCTGGTGGGACCTGCGTATTGGACAGCGCCAGAACCATATGTCGGAAATAAGGTACGTTTGTACTGGTTGACTCACTCAGATATTATTTTCAACGGAAATTTAAAAGAAAAACTTTCAGCAGTATTCTTAAAATTAATCATTTGTTTCAAAAGTAGTTGACACCATGTTTTATTGTTGCAGGTGAATGCTTATGGTGGATATTTGGAATATGCGTTTCGTTACCATGTCAACACAGCCATGCACCACGAAGACCTGAAGAAGTCTTACTTGGCCAACTATGACGTCATCATTGAGGTAATAACCAGAACAGAAATGTGAGAATTAATTCTTCTGGTATTCATACTTGTGTTAGCCTGTGTGTAAAACCTAATAAAAAAAATCATGTGCTCATTTTTACAGGGCAGTGGTATTAGGTTGGGTCACAGAGGAGATTATTACCAGAATGACACGGAAAACCTGGTTCATCTACAAATGATAGAGGATTCATGGAGACACATTGACGGCAGCACAAGTCCGCACGATACTTTGGTGCCAAGAGATGAGTTCATGATAGTGTTAGCAGATGTGGACCGCTTGCTTGTGCGGGTTACCTATCACCTGTATCAAACACATGCTGTGTAAGTAATAACATTTTGTATTGATTTATGTATAAATGTAGTGTCCTATACATTTCAACAACAGTAGTTTCTTTCGTAGACATTACGTGAATAAAATACATTTACACTCCTTTTTATTCCAGTTTGTACCATGTAGACATGGATTTAGCATCAGAGGAAGGTATAGAACCCAATATGACAGCAGTCGAAGTGTGTGACTGTCCACCAGGATACGGTGGCCTTTCATGTGAGGTAAGATAGCGTGGAGACTTAGTAAATCAGCAAAGGTCGATGTAATTATGGAAATGTTTACTATCTTCAAGTTTTGGAGACATCAAGAGAAAACTACTTTTAAGCGTAACTATTGGTAATTTTACAGAGTTGTACCGAAGGATTTCGCAGGGTGGACAATATATTGCTGGGTGGAAGATGTGAACCGTGTGAATGCAATGGAAGATCAGAAACGTGCGGTCCTTACTCAGGAGAATGTCAGGTTGGTGATAGTAATTTGTTGCATTTTCAGAAAACATTTACATCTGTTTAAATTTTCATCCAAGGAAAAATTACTCTCATGCACAGGGTGCAGTGTGTAGAAGTTTATTCTTGTTGTACAATCAAATATCTGGTGATAAAGAAACATTGAAGTTTCAAAAGTTTCAAATTGGCGATACTTTGTAGAACTGTGAGGGAAATGCAGGAGGCCCACATTGTGAATCTTGTGCTGCAGGATTCCTGGGAGACCCAGACATTGAGTGTATCCGCTGTGCCTGTCCTTTAGAAGATCCACGGAATAACTTTGCACGGGATTGTAAGCGCAAGACAGATTCACCAGGTAACAGGAACTATGTCTGTACAAGCTGTCTGCCAGGATATGAAGGTGACTACTGTGAAAGGTTAGTATTACATTATATGCAATATTTAGATTTTGGATTTAGTAAACTGTAACTGCATTGTGCCTTGCATATTTGCGGTGACAACAGATATGCAAAGTGATAAAAGGGTAACCTAATTATGAGACAGCAAGAACAGCTACAAACTTATTAGAGTATGCACTAATGAAGCAGTGTTATTTAGGACGATTCTAAATATTTGATATGTAAATTATTAGATGTGCCGAGGGATATTATGGAAATCCACTGGTGGCAGGTGACTCTTGTAAACCATGTGACTGTCATGGTAACATAGACCCAACAATAATGGGATCGTGTGACAAAGACACAGGAGAGTGTCTGAGATGTGCGTATCACACAGAAGGAAAGAATTGTGAGAGATGTCAATCCGGGTACTATGGTACGGCAGAAAATGGAGATTGCACTGGTAAGTTTGATCGAAGTAACTAATAAGTAATATGCTGGAAGCAACAGTGAAGAATGAATACTGTTTCATTGTGTCTCCTATTGTTAAAGTCACTATGAAATCCATAATTGTAGCATGTGGATGTAATGACTTCGGTTCAACTGGTAAATTGTGTGATGGTACAGCTGGCCAGTGTGAATGTAAAGCACATTACACAGGAAGAGATTGTGGACAGTGTGAGGTATGTTGCTTTTGGATTATTTTGCAAGATATTTGCCTGTTCATTTGAGTTTCCTATCAAATGTTTGTGGTGTGTATGTTCGAAATGAAACTTCTGCACTTCTTTTCTTCAGGAGGGCCATGGCAATGTTGTCGGTGGATGTGAAGAGTGTAACTGCGACTACCAGGGTTCCAGATCTGATCGGTGTAACCCTGTTACAGGCCAGTGTGAGTGCAAGTATGGTGTAGCAGGGCTGTATTGCGACACATGTAAGAGGAGCCACTTCGACCTGACTGACTATGGTAAGTATAGTAAATGTCAAGTAATAATAATAATTCAGGTTATGTGTAAAATCTAAAAAACAGATTTTACGCCAGATGTGCTGTGCCGACATCTTGGTGAACAGGATTTTGTTTTGGAAAGAGCAACCAAAGCAAGAGCCTTTATTTATCCTTGTAGGATGTATCGAATGTGGTTGCTTTGTGAATGGTACAAATGGTACTGACTGTGATGCAGTGTCGGGACAGTGCAGTTGCCTGCCTCATGTTGTCGGACGAACATGTGATGCGTGTGAGGTAAAAATTGTCAGAATATTATATTTTTGTGTATACAGTGTTCCTTGTTTTATTGAAACCGTTTGAAGTATAAGTTCGACTGAGTGTATTTAAATTTGTTATGTCTCTTCGTTTCAGCCAAATTATTATGGTTTAGCATATGGAGAAGGCTGCAAAGATTGTACATGTAACGAAGTAGGTTCGTACTCACTACAGTGCAGAGATGATGGTCAGTGTGATTGTAAGTACGGAGTAGGAGGCAAACACTGTGACCAATGTGAACCAGGATACTATGGAATCAATGAAAATGGCTGCAAAGGTAAGCACTGTTAAACTTATGTTGTAAAATTCTGTTCTTTTATATTCGCCTCTCTTATATTTAAGAGTGTAGTTATATTTACACATCGTACATTATGTATTTTTAGAATGTCCATATTGCCCATTGCCTGGACAGGTTTGTGACGGTATAACAGGTGAATGTCAATGTCCACCAAACACAGAGGGTAGTGTGTGCGAGTCGTGTGTTCCAAATACTTGGGGATACGACCCTTTGAGGGGGTGCAAGGTATGATTGTATTATTTTGGTTTGTAAGTACAATCATTTACTTACTGCACATATTTCTGATCCAGCGTTTAATCATTTCACATTGATTTTATCGCTTTCTTGTATAAAAGTAAACAAATATTAAGAAGGATAAATACAGTATTTCTGTTGTAAAGAAACTGATGATAATTTTTTGCAGGCTTGTGGGTGCAATATGACTGGATCGCTTGGAGAGAACTGCAATGTAAACACTGGTGAATGTGAATGTTTTGATGAATTTGCTGGAGCTAAATGTGACAGATGTAAATTTGGATTCTATGCATTTCCAACATGCAGGGCATGTAACTGTGATGTGAGAGGTACCAAGCCAAATGTATGCGATCGACATGCCGTCTGTCAGTGTGAGGAAACCGGAGAATGTCCGTGCAAGGTATGCAGAGTGTTCTATGGAAAACATACGAGACATCGAGTCAAATAAATCTTTTAAAAATATTTAACTTGTATAGTTTTATTTCGTTTTCAATTCCCTCTACAATTTCAAATCAGATTTCCTATATTTGTGATGTTTTAGGAAAATTTAGAAAGACGAAAGTGTACAGAATGTAAAGATGGGACGTTTAGTATGCAGGTTGATAACCCGAAAGGTTGTACAAGGTGCTTCTGTTTTGGCCGGAGTGACGAATGTGATCAAGCACCGTATATGTGGACTGAGGTAAGAGCTCAGGGTGCATTTCACATCATAGTGATGGGATTTACATCTTTTATAAAATGTAATGATATATAATTGAGTTTGATAAAACCATCCCATAACATTCCTTCATACAATATCGCAAATTGTCATTTATGGCAGATTGCATTACCAGAACAAGAGATACGAATGTTAGAGCCCTCCACAGAGTATGATGCCTTGGTGATAAACTCTCACGGTGTCGTAGCCATATCTCCAGAGGCAACAACCATCTCAGTGTACAACATTTACAGTTCACTGCCCGTTTACTGGACTGTGCCCCAGATTCATTTGGGTGATTTGGTAAGTCAGAGGAAAATAATTAGTTTATGTAGTTTGAATAGTTGATGCCCTTTTGATTTCAAATATTTTTTGGAGAGCATCCGTACTCTATCATTATATTAAAGATCAACATGCTAAGAATTCCTAAAATTTGGGCTTTAAAGGGTTTACCTGCTTGAACCTTAGTTAGATTGCACATGTTTCATCATTGAATTACTTTGCCAGAAATAATAGTGGCACACTTTGATTACAGACCACATCTTATTATGGAAAGTTGAAATTTACCTTAAAGTCGTTGGGAGACATACCTCCGGAACCAGACAGTACCCTCGTACATCTAATCGGGAACTACAAACTGCATCTACAATACATGGTGCCACTAGTGCTGGTCAGTGAGGATCAGTATGAAGTGCTCTTCAGGGAGGTAAAACTTAATGATTCAAATCAGTATCATATGTCTGTTACAAGTTCCAATATACATGATCGAATGCAGAGTAATTGACGATGTTGAGTTTACTATTACAGGAAATGTTAAATTCTTGTAGCCAGCACGGAATCATTGTTGTCCACGGATCAAGTTTGCTCAATCAAATTAACGTTTGCTAATACAGATTTATTCTTCAATACTGTAGGACTTGTGGACCGACAGCAATGGGAAGTCTGTCTCACGAGAAGAATTTGTGATTGCCCTCCAGAATGTACAGGCGATATACATGTGGGCTGCACCATACGGAAATGTCAGATTTTCTCAGTATGTTGAACATGTTTTTAGAAAAACTTTTATCCTCAATACTCACTGTGTATTTGTAAATTTCTGTTACATATGTTGGACTGGACATAATTCCCCTTATCCTTAACTTGCAGGTTAAAGGATGTCACACTGCAATACGCTGTTCCTGCTGCTGGCAATAAGACCACTGCACTTGGCATAGAGCAGTGCAAATGTCCAGAACAATACTCAGGACTTTCTTGTCAAGTAAGGATCTTTGTTAAGTTTAAGTATACCTTTCCCAGAAACAGTGATGTGCACCAAAAATAAAAGCTATCCCAAATGTCATGTTATTTTGTGGTCGATGCCTAAAACGAGTTAAACCTTCAAATATTTGTTACAGGACCCTGCAGCAGGCCACTACCGAGAGCGACCTGAAGATATCACAAACACTAACGAAATATTGGATCTAATTGGGGAAAGTGTTCCGTGCAAATGTCATGGACACAGTACGACTTGTGATAAGGAGACAGGAGTTTGCTCGGTTAGCAGAATATTTATTGATGTGAAACTGTTTAAAATGGAGTCACTTTAAGGGACGTGTTTACCAGATTGGTTAATTTTACAGTACAGAAGTTTGGTCTATTTCAGAACTGCGAACACAATACTGCTGGTGATTACTGTCACTTGTGTGCATCTGGTTACTATGGCAATGCTACTAGAGGAACAGCTTATGACTGCCAGCAGTGTGCATGTCCGCTATTTAATGCTGAAAACAAGTGAGCTACTAAATCTAATGAACTATGATATATTTATTGTATTTAAAAATAATACAGAAAATTAGTGCATTAAAATAATAACTTTTTAAATTGCAGTTTTAGTCCCATATGCCAAGCAGTAGACGGTGGCGATTACATCTGTACAAGTTGTAGACCAGGCTATACTGGAAAAAAATGTGAAAAGTAAGCTTCACACAATTTGTGCTGTAACTTTCCCAATGCCTTTATCATTAACATTTGACTCGAGATACTGTAATACAGATTTTATATTTGCGTATGTTGTCAATTCCAGATGTGATTTAGGTTACTATGGAAACCCTACAAACGTGGGTGGGAAATGTGAACCATGTAAATGTAATCCCCATGGGTCCCAGAGCACTGTTTGTGATCCAGTTAGTGGAGAGTGTACCTGTCGAGAAGGAATAACGGGTCGAGCATGTAACAAATGTCAGCATCGTTATGCACTTGTTGACGGAATTTGCACATGTAGGTATATTCTTTAATTAAATGATGTAAGCCTTGGTAGTGAGCTAAGTACCGCATCCATGCAAGTATTTTTAGTTTTGGGGCATATCTCAAGACATCATAGCCTCGCCGTTCAATGTGGCCAATCTAAAGACATGCTTTGAAGACATGTTCACTCTCCATTTGCCCTCATGGGTTAAAATTTTAAACATTCTTCTTATGATCGGTTTATCTTACAAAGAAAAATTGTAAGAACATAGCAAACAAGGTGTCGGAAAGCTATTCTATCAAAAGAACTTATTGCAATTACTGTTTCATTTCACTTACAGTAACTTGTTAGTTATTCAGATCGGTAGAATCATGTGAAAGAAATGTAAGTTTACAATTGACATTGCAGCATGCGACACCGGATGTACAAGAGAGCTGATGGAAGAAGTAGATGTACTGGACAGTATTACACAGAAATTCAACCGATCAGCTGTGGCACTTATACCCTACAAATACCTTGGTCTAATTATTACCGAGTCAGAACATTTGCGGGTATGCTCTGAGGCATAAAAAGAATATGTGGACGTTTAACCTTTAGATTTAATATTTAGTTTTCACATCTCGAGAAAACAAATTTAACCTGAGATTGTGCAGGTTCTTCATCGACTGGTTTAATTTCTTGGAACATTTAGAATTTAAGGGGGTATTACATCAGCTTCACTTCCGTAATTCCGAAAATGTAACGATTTATATCATTGCAGGAAGTACTTGAAGACACAAACTTCCAAGAACTAGAAGACATAAAGCGAGAAACTACAGAGCTAGTTGTGAAAGCATTTGATGTTGGTGCTGAGGTAATGTGATGTAAAAAACAAGTCTGAATGAATATTATTATAGGAAACGAACTGATATAACTTCTTATCATCACTGATTGTAATTGAGCTTTGAGAAATATGTTAAAGAATTTTCATGTTGTATCAGAAAATTTAAATCACAATTTTTACAAGCTCTAATTGAGTCATTTTTAATGGAAATATAGAAATTATGCCTGAGTTTTACTTTTCTTAGAAAGACAAAGTGCTGCCTAAAAATTCAGATACCAGTGAAGAGAGTAAGATTGCCAAGGAAGAAGCCGATGAAGCAGCTAAAACTATTAATGAGACACTTCATACAATCAAAGGTTAGTAACTGGACCCAGTCTGTGCATTTAATATATATTTTTTAAATGAAAAAAAAATGTTGTGAAAATAGCAAAGGAAATCGACATATCATATTATGTGTTGATGCGGTAAACTTTTCTAAGTCACAGTTGGGCAATAAAATGCAGTAACCACCAATATATACTAATTACAGCGGCAACAGAGGAATTAAAGAAGATAGCAGCTGCAGGAAGTGAGAACGAACAGTCTGTACAGGACCTAACTGCTGCTTTAGAGGAAGCCGAAAAAATACTGGAAGAAATTCAAAATGTTAACCTGGTTATGGAGGAAGTAGCTGCACAAAAAGAATTGAAGTCAGTTGAAATTGTGAAAAAGTATTCCTGTTTGTTATTTAGCTGAATTCTCGTCTGCAGCTGAAAATGTAAACAGAATAGCTGAAGCTGAATTGAAATAAACGTATTTTCCTGGTCGTAAATGATCACATTGTGTTGTAGAGAAGCAGAGGAAACTTTGGCACGAATGGGGGAATTATCCTCAAGAGTCACGAACACAACAGACGTAGAGAATGCCGTGGTGTCCGTGAAGGAGAAACTGAAGCAGATGATTGTGTTTGCTCAAGCTGTGCAGAATCAGTCTGCCCAGGCGATGGTTGGAAATAAAGATAACAAAGAATACCTTTATAGTGTTAATGTAAGTGAAGGATATTTCATAGTGGATATGTGAGTTGAAAATGTACAATTAATATTAGTTAATTATCGTTATGTTTCTTTCCAGCAATTGATCGATGAAATTGATGAGGCAATGGCAAATCTACAGACAACAAACGAGATGACACATCAAGCTAGTGAAAATGCATCTGATCTACTGTGGAATGCTGCATCTGAAAACTACAAGGTAAGCTGTGTGTCATCAGGTAAATTCACATTTGTTTTAATAACACTTTTAAAGAATCTTACACTTACAGAAAGGCGTCATTATTCACGTATGGTCAAGGCAGGGACAATATATTGTTTACCATTGAGTAGTTCTTTTGGGTACGGTAAATTATTTAACTACTATAATTATTCATTAAGCACTATATTTTGACTAGGCAGTATTTTTAAATATAAATATGTTTAACAGAATTTTAACTGCAGTGAGGAAAACGCAGCCAATAATAAACCGGTAACATTAGTTCATTGTTATGTGTACGAATATAAATGTAATTGCTTCAGGTACAAAGGAAACTGGGCTTAAATATGCATGGCTTTTATCAGTTACCAAATTAATGTGTACATTGAAATTGATGTTAGAAATGAATATGGTCCACACATCATAGATACCCATATTTAGTCTTTCACTAAACAAAAATCCTGCATGGAATACCTGGTGGGGTAATAACCCAGTACAGCGTATAAACCCTGTGTCGTGTCTTCTGCACTACCCAGGTTTCGACCGGGCAAGTGTTTTGTATACTACACCCTCTATTGCAAGAGATGTGTTCTTGTGTAATTTATAATGTTAAAAGTTACTTTCCCAATACCTTCAAATCTATATGAAAACACATCTCGGTGCAAATATGGACTGAATATAGCAATGTAGTTTCAGATTTACATGTTACATTTAATATGTGAAGAGCACCGACACGATTTAAGTGACTAGTTACAAATAGAACTGAATGAAAGTCTTCCAAAAGATAAGGATTTCATTGATTTGTAGATCAAAATTACTTAAAAGTTATTCAATATCAAAAGTGATAGTATTGAACACTGTCATTTATTCTACAATAAGACTTATATTGATTAAAATATATATAAATTAGTAAGAAATGGTTTTTGCCGATACAGGAATGTCTCGGTTTGCGGGGTGAATTGATGGAACTCAGTGAAAAACTAATGGTTAAGGGAGGGTTGTTAGAACAAAACATTCCCGCAGTTAAACCCGTCCTAGAGGCAGCACAAGAACACGCGGAGGATCTTAGAAGGCAGGCGGAGAGGCTTGATAGGTAGGTTACATTACCGTGTTTTTGGCATTGGAATAAAATACGGTGATGGAAATGTTCCGGGTTTAACCGGAATTTCCGTTTTTATTTCATCAGAATACTCTTTCTATCCAATGCTCAGTTGTTTCATTTTTTTTTGTTACCCTTTTTTGTACAATGAGTTAAGTATGGTAATATTCGGTATTTTGAATGAAGCTCATTTGCTCTATGAAAATAAACAAGAGCATGAATATGCTTAATTTCAGGCAGTTCAATGCAACGAGGGTGGTTGCAGAAGATGCCCTGAAAGCTGCCAACGTCTACAAAAACATTGAAGATGCCGTACATGAAGCCGAGCAAGCAGCCGAGGATTCATACACCACCATTGATGAGGCCATTGCCGATGTAATATTTCCTTGCTGATCTTGCTTATATCAAGTTAGATATTGAATTGTTGAATTGTCTGTGGTTATTTGTTTGAAAATCGGTGCATATGTCTTTTAAGTATACGTCATTGCTTTGCACAGGTAATGGACACACCTGAAGGCAACTTGAGAGAGTGGGCGGCTCGATCCTTGGAAGAGAGTAAAAAACATGGTGATGCTGCTGCAAAAATACCCAAAGGTACTGCACTTGTACACTTGTGACCAAATTACACTGTTGTGTTCAGTGTTAATACATTTTTAGTAAGAGAACGTTTTCAGTTTCGTTGAAGATAAATACAGAAGATAAATCTTTTTAAAGTTATGTGACTTTTATATTTGTAGATTTAATGCAACGGCTAACAACAGCAGAAAATAACCAGACGGATACGGCAATTCAAAACCGAGACATTGAGGCCAAGGTGGATAACATGAACAAACAAATGGATATCTTTACTCAATTAGGTAAACCCCATTGATCATAACTAAGTTTTAAAGTTGCATTGATGCAAAAGTTATTTTTCCGTGTTAAAATTGGTTGATGCAGGTAGGTAGGCCGTACACTTGATTGAAAATCCATTCGTAGGTCTCAGTAGGGAAATAAGGGCGATAACATACAGATCAACAGAAACATTTGCAAAGGCCGAGAGAACCAAAGCTAGGGTGGAGGAAACCGTACGGCAACTTGAAGAAGAACAAGTTCCCAGACTGGAGGAATTGAAGAGAGTTTCTGATGAGGAAATTAAAAAGGCTAACGCTTCTGGTAAAATTCATGATTTCTATTACCTTTGTGGGAGTAATTTCTGTTGCTTAATATTTACAGTACATTTTCATTATGTTGTGTAAAAATAAAGATATCAATTCCTTGGAAGACACAACCACACAATACAAATTTATTGCAGTGAATGCGGCAAAAGCAGAGTTCAAGAAAGTTATGAACTGGACAGATGTTGTGAATGGACATCGACTTAGAATAGAAAATCTTCAAGAGGAGATGGCACTTAACTTAAAAGAACTGAAGGAGAAAATCAGGATTGCCAGGGAAGAAGCAAATAATGTGAGTTACCACTGCAATAACCCTTCATTCAAACCCCTAAAAAGAAAGATATGCAATACAACTTTTGACAAAACTACATGTAAAATAAGATCTAATTTCAAGATTTCAAAAATTAATGAGATCTACCATCAATGCATTTTAGATCAAAATAGCCATTAAATCGCAAGGTGACCCTAAAAAGAAAGATATGCAATACAACTTTTGACAAAACTACATGTAAAATAATGTCGAATAGCTACAATCGGTGATGGGGCGGAGTGAATGCAAAGAGCAAGCGAAAGCTTAAAGCCATTTCTATCACATTTATTTCATTCA